>CP025656.1:19820017-19949438 GCA_003576665.1 Ipomoea trifida
CAAATAAGTCAAAATTAGTTAATAGGCTGATAATTTACCAAACAGGACCTTTATATATATGACAAAAAAATTGTGTGATATTATCTCATAAATTCTTGTATTTGATATCACACGGGTCGGGTCGATATGCTAATGTAATACTTATATGAAAAATATAATATGAATCAAGGATAAAGTGTTTGAAAAATATACTACTTTTGAAGAAAAATATATTTTTACATTTTGATTAAAAGTTTTATATTTTTCCTTTATAATTAACAAATACTTTATACGATATGAATATTACATTTTAGTATATAAGTATTACAAATTGACCTGATCTGTCTCATAGGAGGAGAAAGGAAAATGAATATATGTTTACATGTCCATCAAAAAATAGAAATTTTAAAATGGTAAATATAAATAGAGAATCCGGGAGAATGAAAAATTGGACGGGAATGAAAATAAAGTATTGAAATAAACACGGTCTATGTTTTCCTACTTTTAACGGAAAATATGTACAAATTTATTAGGTGAATTCATTATTATTATTATTATTATCATTTTATGATTATATTATTATTAAAATTAAATGACAAACCAAACACACTTATATTAAATTAGACTCCCATCCACTCTTACTCCTTAACTTTCAATCTCATAAGCATTGTAACAGTTGCTTTTTAAAGAGTAATTAATAATAATAATAATAATAATAATAATATTTTTTTTACTTGTTTGACTATCATAAATGAACTAAATAATTAACATATTTATTAGCGTCCCATATGATTTGTGAAATCCTCACTATTCCATCAATCCTTCCAACTTTTGAATATCTAATAAAAGAGTAATCATTACATTCTCATTCTTTTCCTTATGAGGACATTTTAACTTAGTAATTATAGAAAAATAAAACCTAAAATTTGAAACATCAAATATATATAAAAGGGAGGAATATAATACTTGCATATATATGAAACTAGGAAGTTTAAAGTGACAAAGGTTAGCTCGTGGATATATAGGAAGCCCCTAATACTAAGTCTACATGCAATCATGCATGGCCATGGGGAGGGGTGTGGGGGGCTGCCCTCTCATTTTTAAAGCAACTGTAACTAGTTGAATATATGGTCCACACCGTGATTAAAGAGTACTATATTGTGATTAAAATTTGGTAACTAAATTAAAGTACATGTTATTGATAGTTTTAATTTCACCCAAAATTGGTAGCTCCAATCCACTTCAACAAATCAAAAATTTTGTGTAACAAAGTGTCATGAATGAAGTGATAGCACTTGTCTCTGGGATTCACATCCGAATTGCGGTATGGTACATGGGTAATTTTGTAAATGTATTGTAAGTTACAATTTTATATAAATATGATATGATATTTGTAATCATGAATGTATTATATATCATTACAATTAATAAAGTACTCTGTAATTGTTTTGTTCTCGTGGACGTAGAGACACTGCCAAATTAATAAAATTTCATAATGTCTAATATATAGTTTGATGAAATTAAAAATTTTGAATTATTAAAAAAAAAATATTGAAAGCGTGTGAAAGAATCTGGTTTGGGTGTGGGTGTGGTACACATGTCCGACATCGGATTGGAGGCACAGGCGGTACAGATCCCCACGTCACGCACACCTTTGTTTTCCCACATATTCATCTTCTGTTTTGCTTTGTTTTTATTTATTTATGTAATTATTTTTATTTTTATAATTACATATAAATATAAAAAATTGTATTATATTCTATCTAATTTAAAGTTGATTGACGTCCTATTGGACATTAGAACGGATATGTCACTATTCTCGTGTATTGGACATACAAATGATATATCATCGTGTTAAATGGTGAAATTTGTTTATTCGTGTAATTTTTTTTTTTTTTTTGAAGTTGTTTATTCGTGTAATACTTCGTGCATTAAACATATGAAAGATATATTACCATGTCAAGTGTTGTGATCTCTAAAGCAGAATTCAGCTGGTAATCTAACTCAAAAGTCAACATAAATTCATAAACTTTATTTTACTAATGGCATGTTTGGTTGGATGGAAAATCAATTCCATGGAAAATGGTTTTCAAAAAGTTGAGTTAGGTTGGATGGATGGAAAATAATTTCCATGGAATTTGACTTCCCAAAGAAGAAGGAAAACAAATTCCTTAGTAGAGTTAGGTATTTTGTTTTCCAAAGGAGGTGGGAAGAAAGTATAAGCTTTGGACTATTTTACCCTCAACCAACTTTATTAATTAAACATGTATATATAGCCAAATCATTATTTATAAGGGCATATTGATCTTTATATTCATAATTCCTTACCATTCAAAATCCAACCAAACAATGGAATTCATATTCCCAGTAATTCCTTTTCCACCAACCAAACAATGGAATTTGTCTTCCTGGTAATTTGTTTTCCATGGAATTTGAATTCCATTTCCTTCAAATATTTTCCAACGAACCAAACGGGCTGTAATAGTTTTGTGGTGCATGTGAGAACTTGTGGGTCAGGGTAATATCCAGTGCTTTGCCCCCTAATTACTTCAAGATTTATTAGTATATTGATATTACTTAGAATTTAGAATTCAAATGCACCCCATGAATGTAATGAACAACAACAACAACAATAATAATGCTTTATAACATGACAATATCTTGACAAGTGATTTTGATATGATTTCGCACCAGCTCCACAATAAATTATAAAGTAGTACTTAATTTTGAAGGATTCTCCTACTTATTGTACTAGTCTTTTGGGTTAACCTCTTCCTTAGGTTTGAGTACATATAATTGGTGCTCTCGATATTGATACGTGGTGAGAAAAGACTACCCAATGTTGATAGAGAAATAATGGTTTGAAATGATTTAACAGTGGGAGTTATTCAGTTGTCTAGTACTGCTACCTGATACTTAATAAGGTGTGTGAGGTGTCTAGATTCGGTCACCACGAATACCGACTTCTCAAATTACAAATTTTTAACAAAATTTCTATTTAATATCGACTTCTCAAATTACACATTTTTAACAAAATTTCTATCTAATGTCAACCTTCTCAATTTACGATTAAAAAAAAATAATAATAAAATTATTTAAAAAAAAAACAAATAAAATTACTATTTAATGTGACACATCATATCAATAATTATCTCTCCGGCCGTGCCACCATTATCGGCTTGTCGTGTCTGACGGAGAAACAATACAAGGGGATTGGGAAAAATAACGTTAGTGTAATAATTTAGGTGTGATGTTTTTGTACTATGTTCTCAGCGAAAGACTTGCGACATATTACGACATGAAGCCTGCAATCATGGAAAATCAGTTCCGAGTGTCTTCTTTCGGGGAAGACTTCCTTCTGTAGATTTTGGAAGCACAGTTATTTTTTGTCAATTCAACCAACACAAAGACAAAAGATGTTACAAACAGTTATACGTTACATTCAATTCATTATTAATTTCCAAAAACTCGCACTACAAAATTAATCATATAACATTTTAGTTGAACCCATCACACATGATCTTTCTAATGAAATTTACCTCAATTTTTTTGTGTGATTTGCGTCTATTAGGAATTCACCCAAGACATACCCTCAAGTAGAACCTGTGGGTTTCCTTCGTCATCGAAAAAAAATTATACACTGCACCTTCTCAGTTGAGTCTGTTGTTTAGAGTTTTTGTAGTTTGTGACTATTATACAAGACTACAAAAGTGAGATTTACACAGTGCATACTTTCAGATAGTGATTGTGGGTTCACTCGTCACCGACAAATAAAGTTAATCATACAAAAAGTTTTATACTTCAATAATATAAGCGTAGAGTTTTATATAAAAGTTCTCAAAAACATATCTCTATCTCTAATCTAAAATTTAAAAAGAGTCTTAACTTGAATAAAATTGTGTTGGTACTTGGTAGTATAAGTTGTATTAAATATTTGTTTTGTATGTTATTTGTGTTATATTTTTACATTTTCTTTCGAGTTTTACCCATCATTACATTTTTTATTTTGACATTTTGTTTAATATTAGTCCGTAACTAGAATAAAAAATTTGTTAATGATTAAATGACATTAAGTACATTAATTTCTTTGGTGCTTGTTATAATGCACAATTATACCTTTTTACCAATTCTACCCTTAATATTTTTCATTTTTGAGAGTTCTACCCTTATTATATGTAAAGTACAAGTCTATAACTTTTATTTATTTTTAACTTTTTTAAATTAAAAACTCTCTTTAATGTAATAGGGTCAGTTGTATTAAAAAAAATAAAAAAAAATTAAAAACTCTCTTTATTCCCAATGACAAATTTATGTTTCTAATCATATTTCGGTGGTTGAAATTTCTATGTTTTTACCTGTGATACAAATATAATAAATTATAATTAATTTAATAATAAATAATAATTAGTAATTTATTTTAAATAATACTACGTACTATTTAAAAACTAAATACAATGATCAAGAAGATGATCTATGTGTTCGGGCATAGTTCACTGAACGACCAGCAACACGATGGAAGTTCTGAGACTAGTCGAACGTTCTAGAGGCGGCTCCGATAGAGAAACTTGGTGTGAATAAAAACAAAAGAAGGACCTATGCATGTACATATATGGACCAACCAAAAGGACAACCTAGTTTCTTTAACAAAATTAAAGCATGAACAACCAAAAGGACAACCTAGCTTCTTTAACAAAATTAAAGCATGACCCAACTTGGGCTTCAATGCGTTTAGAAAGGCTTTAAAATGTTGAGAAATTAAAAATCATATTAATGATTTAAAAAACAAGCGTCTTAGTATCGCAAATTAAATCATCATCCACAAATCACAATCAAACAATAAAAATAGCTGAAGGGTAATGGTTGTAAGTTTTTCTCATCATTCAAAAACATTAATTATTACTTTTTCTTTTTAAATTTACCTCTTAATTTTGACGTGCAAATAAGTCTTTATTTTTATTAGCTGTTGATCGATGCATATGATGAATTGAATGACTCCATCACAAGTTAAAACTAAATTTATTTATTGATAAAATAAAAAAATTGGAATATCTATGTAGCAATAGATATTTGAAGAAAAACGCATCTTGTGAACGGTAAAAAAAAAAAACTTCAATTTGTCAAAGTTATTGAATTTAAAGATATGTTTCATTTCAACTGAAAGTAACTGTGTTTTACCTATTGCGATAAATCTTCACTCTTAGTCTTTTTTTCCCTCTTTAAAACACGTTTCAATTTAAGAAAGAAATGATCTAAAAATATTTTAAACGAGTTTCAAATATAAAAACGTTTCCAAAGCATATATAAAAAGTTACCGTACAAAATTTTGCATGCATAAATAAGAAATTGACAATACAAGCTAAGAAATTGACCGTTTAGGTGAGACAGATATATCATTATTCCATTATATTGCAGGTATCGACCGACGCAGATGAATATAATATTGCTTTTACAATTTACAAAACAGAATAAAATACTACTCCGTATATACAATAATATTATATTTCAAAATCAATCAATGGTCAAAAGTCAAGAAGGGATGATTTTTTAAAGGAAAAGATAAAATTAAAAGGAATACTCCACATACAATATAATATACTACGAGTAGAATGTAAAAAATGTATACTCAAGAGAGTACAAATGTACAATGGTCTAGTGAATAAGTAGTTGCACTTAAAATTTTTTTCTAATAACATACTTGGGGTTTGAGGGTTGTACTCTTTGTATGTATAAATATATAATTGTGTGGAGTTTGAAACTAGCTAGGCAGACTCGATTTATATCTTTACGAGCTTGGAGTGAGTTTATATAGTTTACGATATAGTCTGAATAAATTGGAAAATTGAAGGTTCCCGTGTAGGCAGGCCTTTCTGTGTGACCGTACATATAAATGCACTATAAGTTGTTTGGAAATGCACCATTAGGTGTGGTGCATTTGTGCATTTCATTTTAGTGTAGTGCATTTATTCATACCTAATGGTGTAATCTGCATCGACCGTACGAAAAGTCCTGTCCGCATTTGATCTTGTATATAAATGTAGGAAGAGAAAGAGACTGTTGCATGTGAGGGCGTATCCTATGCAAGTATGCAATTATGCATATATCATTTTCATTAATAAAAATAAAAAAATATTTTCAATCTTAAAAATTTTGAGGCCCCCTACCAGTTAAATAAATGTAAGAGTAGCTAGAATGGTCCTTTGCTTGTACGTATAGTTGTATGTATGGTCTGCAACGTACTGTGATTTAGTCCTTGGCAAAATCGGTGGTAGATGTAACCCAACGACTAACATTCATCCCTACATGCATGCATGTATGTATATATTGAGAAGAATTACTACTGTATAAATAATTTGACAGAATTCATATTAAATGTAAAAGGTAACTGTAAGAATTTTTTATTTACGGAAAAGTATATAGTCACGACTCAATTCATCCAAACCTGTGTTTTGATTGAAACTTGACTTGTGATTTAGTATGTAAAAGACCCTAAGGATGTAAATCAACTTAGGTTACTCAGACAGTCAAGCTAGTCGATTTGATAAATCAAAAATATTAATAAACTGGAATTGTGATTATCAAATCAAACGTAAAATCAGATCAACTCCATTAAGGTTGCTCTAATAAATAAGTTGAAAATTTTAACAAGGTTGAGGTGAGGGCCCACAGATTCGTCTTGTTCAAATTGAGTCACATTGACTGAGAACAATTTCGTATGGATATTTTGGTCCCTTTAATTAAGGAGAATATGACATTTTTTACCATAGATTCACTAAATTGTAGTGGTATTCGTATTTCCCCCCTCAATTATAGACAAATTACAATTTTCTCTTTAATTGTCTTCAAAATGGTTAATTTTACTTGACCTAACAAAATTTTTAAAAATCAATGGAATAACCTCTTTTTTTTTTTTTTTGAGTGATCAATGGAATAATCTAGAATCCTAAAATTTGAAATGATTTTATATAATTTTAACTTGCCAATTAAATGGAATAATTAAATGGCGAGGGTACATTATATTGCATGCTTAATATTACATAAAAGTCCGGCCTCCATATTTTAAGTTACATACTGTTTTGTCGATATTATGACTTGCATAAGATTTGGATAAAATTAGCTACTTCGAAGATAATTGAGGGAAAAATATGAACACACCTATATACTCTGTAATAATTAATATAAGAGTAAATTGTCATTTTGGTCCACTGACTGTAGAGGTCATGTTAATTGTAATCCACGACTTTCAAAACTGTTAATTGCATACCATGACTATTCAATTTTTATCAATTTTGGTCACTCCGGCCAAATTGGCAGTCAAATGTCGCTGAAAAGTCATAAACCCTAAAATAATGAGGGTATTTTAGTCATTTCACGTCTCTTTCTTCTTCGGCAATGTCCGACTTTTTTCAACTGCCATTATTCAGATTATTATCGCTGAGCCACCCTTTCTGTTTCGCCTAACAAAATGTAAATTTAAGACCACTAATTTTACATTTCGTATGTTTAATAGATAAATGCCAAAAAAAGACAATAAAACAATGCACAATCCAATTTGTTAGTTAGTGCTATAATACTACGTTTCTACTTTCACACTTCAAACGTTATTTTTTTCTGTCTAATTTGGCCTCATATCCGACAGAAAACCGCGTACAATTTCCACAACATTAAAGATCACATCCAACTTCAATTCCAAAGTTCCAATGGGCTTTTTTTCATATTTATTTAGTTATTATAAAAAATCCAAATAGCTTTCACTATCCATATAAAAAAGTGTTTAAGATTCCCTTTCCAATTATCTTTTTCCCCCATCATTTAAATTAAACAAAAAAAAGAATCTCTTTAGAATAATATTGCTTTGTTTAAAAGATAGCATTGTATCTGATCTGCATGTCTCATGGAATGCCTCTCTCTACAACAGCTTCATGTTAGTTATTTCAATTTAGTTGGAAAAAGATGCTACAAGATATACATATAATCTATCTATGACCGACCCTATATATATATATCATTTGTATATAATAGAATAGTGCTAGTTTAGCTAGGGGATCAACCTATATATATAATTATATATACAAGTCACTAAAACATATGATCTCATGCTTGTTTCATATATAACTCAAATATTAAAGAGAAAATTTGTAAATTTTATTGATTACTTGATCTGATCTCACAATGAGTTTATAAAGAAACAATATTGAAAGGAGTTGGCGAGCCCAATTGCAAAAGTTAGAAGAGCCCTTTGCGAGGATTGCCAACTGGATGCTAGAGAGACTCAATTGAAGCTAGCTTAGTTAGTTCGACAAATCACTCTAAAATCTTGCTCTAACGACACATCTTGTGAGTGACATTGACTGATCATAGGATTCATAGATGATGAGACACATTGTGTTTAGAATGTACATATAGGAGTAAGAGCCTAAGAGCAACGTTAATAATCTTTTTCTTTTTTTTTTTTTTTTTTTGTGTGGTTTTTGAGGTGTTCCAATTAGAAGAGAGAAGAGGGAAAGCAAAAAAATATGAATCTGACAAAATTTAAAAAGGAAAAAAAAAAAAGAAAAAAAGAGGAGCATTAACGGTCATTTCTTCAAAGTGGCCGCTAACTGTGCCAAAGTGGGCGAGTGTTTCCCACGCGCCCGCTAGGGCACGCAGTACGCTACAAGAGCGCGTTTTAATGTTTATTTCTCCTGTAAAAATCAAGATCTTTGCAGAAAAGAGTTTAATAAAAAATCATGTTTTTTATTTATCCAAAAATCTTAACCTCAATTTTTACTGTCCTAAAAACTTGGCCAAAAATGTTATTGGAGATGCTCTAGGAGTGAAAGGATAAGTCACATTCTACTGAAGACATGCGTACACATTGTTGTTGTTGTTGAAGTGCAGGTAGCCTTGATTTACGGCTACATCAATACCGACCGGCCTTTAAGAAGCGCATTAAATTCGGGATCGTCGACACTTCCTCCGACACGTAATCTTTGAACGGGAGAAGCAAGCCCAAGCTTTTGTTTTTTTGGTGGCGGTGGGTACGAGATCGAAATGAAGACGACGTTGAAACTATTCCTTATCAGACTTCTTTAACACGCAATTAAATTACTTCTTATTACGTTGTAACTGTAGTTGCGTAGGAGGGCTATCTAGTACATTAAAATTATTACAAGTTTGAATAACTCAAGAGTTTAATGTCTGAATATGCTCTCTCTTATTTCTTCACTCGTTATCGTGATGAAATAATATGTGAAAGTTTATTAATTTTTTAAAAGTAATTATATCCATTTGTGTTAGTATAGTTATTACCTTCACTATTACCTCGTTATTTCTAGACGATAAAAGTTCAGGAACAAGAAAACAATACACGTCAAATATATATATATATATATATATATATATATATATATATATATATATATATATATATATATATATATATATATATATATATATATATGGTTTTTTTTTTTTTTTTTTTTTTTTGTGTACTATACTGGTATTTGTATCATACAAGACAAAATTAGTCCAGTTGAGCTTTAAGTGGTGAATTGAAGTTCCATTTAAGTTTGTTTAAGTTTCAAATTACTAGGTCACTTTTTTGAGTCTAAAATAGTAATAGGGACTAAAGTGTTTGTGGAAATTAAGTCAATGAACATTTGTGACCAATATCATTGCATTTGTCATTAGTCAAAAAATTAAACATTATTGGAAGAGTTGTCTCTAAATGAGATTGGACTGAAACTTTGCTGAATTAGCTTTATCTTGCGAGGTGCAGATATTAGTGATTTATGAACAATGTTATTCTCGAAGCTTCCGATTAATTAAAATAAAGAAAAAAATGTGAAAACCTATTCATTTCTTTAGTTTAATAACTTAAGAATATAAGCACACAACAAATCCTTAATCTTTTCCAAAGATTATTCAAATCAAGCAAGGAATCTCCTTTCCAAGATTTCATTCTAATTTAGCATGAGATTTTTATGCCAATTTGACTGAGGTAAAACCTTGTTAATTCTTTGGGTTTTGGTTCATTTTATCTGAAAGATTCTCTGCATTCACCAATTAAGCCTTCATTGTCAACGACCCCAAAACCTAAGTACCTAATAACTACAATATATACAATTAATTAACATATATAGACTGTTGTTTAATTTTAAGAATGTTTTGTTTGAAACCTCCAACTGCAACTCCTCTATTATATTTCTCATACACAAAACCCTAATTAACTATAGCTATGGATCGGAATCCATTAAGTTTTGAGATTAGAAAATTGAAGAATAATTGCAAAAGTCATAACAGCTGAGAGTCAAACAAGCTCCAATCTCCATGTTTGGATTCAAGAGAGGAGAATATTTGGAGTTTTTTACATTGCTATTATATATAGCTTGTCCTTTTATAAGGTAAAAATCATTATTAAAGAATACTTATTTGTGTATATTATGGCAAAGTGATACTTATAGTGTAAGTTACCGTGCTAATAGAAATTCTCAATCCCACTTAGGCTCAATATTTGGGAGAGTCACTTCATGCCACTTGACGACAAGGTCTTTGGCAAAGTTTTTATGAACAGATAAGTGGTCTTCTCTTGCATAGATAAGTGATCAACTTATTCATAGTGGTTTCTATGACATACATTAGTGATGTGGTAAATTCACTCGGGTGTTACGTATTTGTACATGACACAATATTTAAGTGATTGTAGTAGGTCAAGAAGCTTGCGAAAAACCCCTACTATGGAGGCCTAGCGGGTTATTTATAGGAGATTTAGAGGGGACACATGTCGGGGTGCCGGCATGTCCACCACGTGTCTTACATGCATTTAGCGATCTTGGGTTGAAATAAAGATGAATGTCCACGTGTAACAGGATATCTGAATCACCAATAGCCATCAGAGTCGATTTCAAGTGTCAGGGTGTACATCTTTAAGGGCTTTTCTCAGGGGGTCGGGATCAAGGTCAGGTACACAGGTCGAGCGTATAATAGTTAGAAGAGAAGCTCTCTAAGGTATTAAAGGTCAATCCCTTCATGTCGGGTCGGTCACTAACTTACCCGAGCTCAGATAAAGTCAGGAAGAGCTCCTCATTAAATGGGTAATCGGTTCCGATAAGGTTCTTTAGGCATATAAGTCGACGTATTGGGGTATATTCGCTATTAATTAGTATTCTCTCATTTCTTAATATTCTTTAAACATTGTTATACTATTTTACCCTTAACTTACACTCTAAATAGTTCTTGAATCTACCTTCAACCGAAAACATGTTGGTGAATAATATAAGGTTAAATACTTAAAATGTATATTTAGTTGGTCCGTTTCCTAAACCAAACCAGTTAGGGTTGACTAAGCAGTGTGAGCTCGAAGAAGGAGTAAATGAGAACACACAGCGATGATTGCGGCCATTATTATTATCCCTAGTTTTTTTAAAGAATTAAGAAAGTGTGTGACAGAACCTGCGGTGATGTTTTTGTTTTGGGAGTTTGTAGAGAGCCCCCACAAGATCCCATCCAATCAAAGTCAAAGGTCAACACCTTTATTGCACCCATTATTATATTGTTTGATTTCTGATCTCACACAATAAGACACAAAACCGCGTCAAACAACCAACATTCTGACAAATATATATATATATTTCACTCTTTTCTATATCAACATCTTTTCCCCTTTTCACCTTCCTTCAATCTCAATTCATCTCTTTTATCATTTTAGTAGTTAGGTTTTTTTTTTTTTTAGACCACAAGATTTTCTAAGTATTAATTAGAAACTTTTTAAATTTGTATCATACTCAGATTAATTCACATTCACAGCGAACAGGTCCAGTAAAATGTGCTAGCTATATATATATATATATATATATATATATGGTGATTTTGAACTACATACTTCTCTTAAGGGATGGGAGTACATAGTCACTCACGCCAACCAATCTGATATGAAAAAAAAATATGATTGATATGTAGGGCAATCCCATTAGATTTTTTTTTTTTTTTTTTTTTTTTTTTTTGCATACTTGAATGAGAGAGAGTGAGAAGATTTTGAGTTAAGGTTCGGTTGAGTTTTTTTTCCCTTCAATTTTAAAAAACCTAAAAAAAGAAAAAAGAAAAAGAAGAGTTGGTGTAAGTTGCGCGTACCCGTGGTACTAGTGTGGCCGCTAGTCAACGGCCACACTGAAATGCTTAATTTTTATTTTTTTTTTCTCTCTTTTTTATTTGGTCTGTCAAAAAATTTATTGAATTTTATTGTTGGGGACGCTCTGAACAAAATATGATTGAGATGTAAGTAAGAGTGTAATTGGTAGAAGGTGCCGTGGAAGACTGAATAAGGAGTCAAGGCACAGGACTAGATTGGGTTCCACACTTGTGACAATCAATATCACCAAAGACTAAGTAAATTGATGTCGATATATGCCATTTACAAACACCATCCTAGCTCCATTCTTCTACCTACCATTACTTTTTGAAAATTGTTATTTTTAATCATCACTTTTGCACTCACACTCTTACATTTGTGGGTCTACCTTATTTTTATTTTTAAATGTATAATAATAATTTTTTTGAATTAAGCTAAATGTGAGTGTAAATACTAACGTAAAACAAATACCACTCTATCTACTTTTGTAGTCCTTTAAGACTTGCTCTACTCCTTTGAGAATTGCCCTCTATCACCTACAACCTTGTAGACCCATACTTCACGTCACAACATGTTGTAATTAATTGATTATCTAATTAAAAAGTCAAATGATTTGAAAATTAACTTAATCAGAAAAATTAGATCTAACAAAATTTTACAAGAATGTTATTTTTTGTGCAATTAGTCCTTGTTTTTTTTTTCTTTAAAAAAAAAAAAAGAAAAAAAGCAAGAGGCAAGTTGCCATATAGACCTAAAATTGATAACTCTTAGTGATGGTTTTTATTGAGTTTTTGTCAAGTTTTTTTTTTTTTTTTTTTTTTTTTTTAACGGAAAAGGATAAGAGTATTACTACAAGCAAGAGTCTTTCTCAGATTCCGAGGGGAAAAAAAGAAAAAGAGTACAACACTGCCACACTAACCACAGGACCAGGGTACACCTTGCAAGATGGACCATGGTCAAATAGTGTATTTTTAGTATTAGAATTGTGAACTTCGAATATAAATTGTGTTTCTAAGTCAAAACATATAAATTGTGTATGTTAACGTGAATTTTTAGAAGATAAATTGTGAACATTTAAAACCAGAATCCACAATAATTTGCGGTGCAATTAGTGACCAAGTCAATTAAAAACCTTTTTTTTTTGTATTCTTAAAAAAAAAAAAAAAAATCCTTTGGCCCACAAAAACCCATCCCTCCGCCTACCAAACAAGATATAGTAACATGTTAGTTTCCTAAAACACTGAAGTTATTTAACTTTACATGGAAGACCTCAATTGTTGAGACTTGAGAGAATTGTCAAAGAAGTATTCCATTTATGCTTTCAAAACCTGACGTTAACAGTTGGGGTTTCTGCAATTCTGTTGTGATCACTTCAATTTGTCAACACGGAGTCCGAAACCCCATGCAGGAAGATGCTCACACATGAACACAATTTCACTGAAATAGTATATAATAAAGAGAGGGGGGCCCCCTCCGCAAACCTTTTCTGGGTGTTAATGCCGACAAACCCCTTTCATCCTACTCATAATACATAGGTTTAGAGTCAAACCCCTTTGATCCTACTCATAATACATAGGTTTTAAGTTTAAACTCTAGACCTGAGGACCCTCACCCCCGGAATGTGCCTCAATGATGCAAGATATGAGTGTTTACTTTTTGCCCCACTCGAACTCGGGTATTTACTTGATCACTACACCCAAACTAATAATACATGAGTTCAAAATGATAAGGCATAACTCACTTAATTGATCAATTTAAAGAGATGTCATAACAATGAGATATAACTCAATGAATTCATCAATTTAAAGAGATGTCAAAACAATGTGACATAACTCAACTAATTGATCAGTTGAACAGATACTACAATGTAATAAGGCCAGTTGTATTAAAAAAAAAAAATTGATCAGTTTAAGAGCATGTTGCTACAAGCTTCAATTTTCGAGGTGACAAAAATCCACAACCATTATCCAAAAGTATGCCGTATACATTGGATAAACTCATAAAGCCCACCGAGCCCATAAAGGTAATTACACTAAGGAAACCATAGCAAACAGGTTCAACCTAAAGGGAGTTAGCAATAATCAAATTTGTAAATTTCAGGAACAAAAATTATATTTCACCTACTTGACCATCATTTTTGAGACTGAAGTTTGATAATAGAAAACTTATATGATTGCTTCGGTGCAAACATTGGACTAAAAAGTAAAACCTACACAATTTATTGGCAACTTAAACAAATCAGGGTAGAAAATATGATATTAGATGAACAGACAACAGATGATCTATGATTAAATAAAAGGCATTGGAAAACACATACATTAAGTATCTTGGGACACATATTAAGGAATCCGGACTAATATACTTATCCTAAAAAGAGGTACACATCCAAAAATTGATGAAGATTTTGCTAAGGAATACTGAAAATCAAGCAAGCTGGGACACATGTTCAATAAGGAAAGGCGAGTGCCATTGTTTTTTTGTTTACCATCGGTTTGAGCAGCAGCACCTCATGACTCCTTGGGCGTAGAAACTTGTCGAAGTCGGCGTTGATGTACATCCCAGTTGTATATGCGAGCAGTCATGACCTGAGAGAAGCAGCATTATGATCATAAGCAAAATGGCTAAGGATAAACCAAAATGATATAGCCAACATCCTAAAAATGTGCTCGACATGTTTTCCATCTTTTAAAGGCCAGAATATCTCCAGCTAGAGATGCATTCATCAGCTCAACATGTAAATCAGGATAACACAGCAAACAAATGGAGACAGTACTTTAATCATATCAGTTGCAGGTTTGCATCTCCAAGTACTCGTGAACAAGTTTAATGTATTATAACCAAAATAAGAGTAGAAATAAGAAATACCTGAGTAATTGTCACTTGGTCCCTCAAAAATTGGAGGTCAGCTACAAGAACCTCCAAGCTAGCTTTTGCGTTCTCCAAGTTCTTTTGAAGAAGAGAAGTAGCCTGCACCATGAATTTGATAAACTTTTTAAATGCTATGTCTGTGTATGTGGTATGGTAATGATAGTAGATATTAAGGTGTCAAATAGTTCGATAAGAATTTGGGCAAAATACCAACAGAAGAAGCAAGATCTTTTGTGATGAAGAACCAAAAACAATGCTAGACAGCTTGAGTCGAAAGATTACTTGTAACATACATACATACCTCGTCAAAAGAATACTCCAGCATTACATTTGCTCCTAACCACAAACATACAGAATCTGTATCTTCAATACGGGCCCGGGAATAAATGCCTTCTGACACTTCAAAATCTGCAATTAGAGCCTGCAACCAATATACAGTGAAGGATTAATTTATAACCTATAAATATTTTAAATTCAAAGGTAATCATAACTTGGGTATATGTGACAAACTTTGAGCAGAAAATTAATTAACGAAAGAAGTCAAACAATAACTTTATTTCACTAGCATGAGCTAAAGATTATAAACAGGCACTCACAAAATCACCCAAGTTCAAAAAGCATAGGATCACACATTGACCTCGATGGGTTAAGCCTATGATACATTGAGTTATTATTACATATACAACAAAACAATGTTTACCACTAAAAGACTTTGCATTAATCCACATGGCAAATTTTCAAATCATATTGTGCACATTTGGTAAAGGTATTTAATTAGATTATTGAGATTATATGGATTATGGGTTGTACCAAACATTTTAACTCATTTAAGAAAACAATCCACAAGTCAGATTGGATTACGTATTATTCACAGTCCATAGTCATAATCTCTTATTGGATGCTTCAACAAACGAGGTTGCTGTAGTTACCTTGGTAAATATCTTGATAGAGAAAGCAGTCACACCTCAAAATATAAATAGAGCATATATAATATTAAATCAGAAAATGAGCATGCTTGCCAGTGAATTACACAGGTCAAATATAACACAGTGATGACTAAAGAACTAGTCTAACAGATTACTGAGGCAACAAGAAACAGTCAATATCTGAAGAAATGCATAGCATTAGAACAAACCTCACTGGCGGCCTTCTTAGCTTGCAAAGTGGCAACAATATCTAAGCACTTCTCAATGTCAGGAATTTTTGCCTGGTGAGAGAATACAAGCATAAGTTCTTTTCTCACTTAAGTTAAAGCAGAAGGTAAATAATCATTTGCACAGAATTTGTATAAAGGTTCTCACTATAGTTCAAAACTAAATCCCTTTCAGAGATTTATTGTATTGTAACAGATACTTCAACCTAGGTTCTAATCCTACAACCAAAATAATCATAAAGGTACAAGTTTCCAGAATAGAAACTGTCAAGCTTGATATTTAAATGAGTGGAAACTAGAATTTCAAAGATTCTTGTTATTCTATATATTTTCAAATTTTGAAATATAACTCTGCCTCAACTAACCATATGGTGACATTACATACTCAACCATGTAATACAATTTCAAACCATCTCATCCACTAAAGCTGCAGGGAAAATAAAATACTTGCTTCATAAGAAATTCCTAGTGAAGATTTGCACCACTTAATTAGCATAAGTAAAAGCAAGAACAGTAATAAATAATCCATTAGCATGGGCAAACTATGATAGCCTATCATTCAAAACATTAATCATTGAAATGCACCTGAAGATCTCTCTGCTGAGCCAGAAGTTTCATTTCAACCACTCTGTATTGCTGAAGTCTGCAAATAAGAGTAAAATGTCCAGGTCATTTTCTTTGATGAAGAACTTAAGATCTGCGTGTGCCACTTAGTTTATAGGATGCATTATTTATATTATATAGGTTGCATACTTTGAGCATAAGAAAATGATAGAAGTGGGGAAACAATATTTTAAGAAAAGATTATTTAACAGAAAGTGATAGGTCAATGCCCTTTAGGCATCAGTTAAAGCTAGTTTTGCAGGACTAGAGTGTTTATAGAAAAATGAGGTTTTAAGCCAGCAACAATACAGTCATCAAGTCAAGTAGGATAGCACTCAAAGCTATGCTATCCCTGGTGGCCAAATCACCCTCCCACTAATATCACATATAGTCAGAAGATGTGATTTTAAGGAATTTAAGATAGAATGTACTTTAAAATATTTGACTGTTCACTATTTTGCTGATGATGTGACTTAATTTGAACAATAGTTTGGAAGAGTCCAGATTGCATTCTGGAAAGGATCCTCCCCCTTAAGAAAGGACCATTGAGATTTCGGCATTTCGCTCTCTTTAAGCTAGGTTGGACAAATTGGGGAACATAAAAATAAATTACATCCGAAATTTGGTAGGAACAAACAAACACTACAAAGAGCTGAACTAGATATTAAATCATCAAGCAAAAGATCATCAAAGTCCAAATTCAGAACTAATCATTAAAAATACAAATTAAAAACAAAAGGACATTCACAGTA
The DNA here is from genome assembly GCA_003576665.1 of Ipomoea trifida. Classification (NCBI taxonomy): domain Eukaryota; kingdom Viridiplantae; phylum Streptophyta; class Magnoliopsida; order Solanales; family Convolvulaceae; genus Ipomoea; species Ipomoea trifida. The sequence continues at coordinate 19,837,479 of CP025656.1, forward strand.
GGATATCAAACTTGGCAATACGCCAATACCGCAGCTTAGCATTTCCAACACCATAGAATTCAAAGATCATTTTTTTGGTGCAATAGAATTCAAAGATCATAATGTCACATCTAAATGCATATAAAGCCACCAACTCTATTGATGAAGCTATTAAAGGACACTTTTTCAAGTTTCTACAACAATCAACTATCAGCAAACTCGAACTTTTTTTAAAAATAGTGCGCACTTCAGTAATGCGGAAATTCAAAAGTTGAAACAACCATTAAAAAAATTCCCTTTAAGTTCCGAAGTCAAACAGAGAACTCAAAACAGATTCCAATATACTAATACATGTCAATATGTCATACATTGAGTTAAGCTAGGGCAAATCTACAGCAGCAAACAGTAAAATCCTTAGATTCGATCCAAACCAATAGCACACCAAACAATATATTCCGACACCGAAACACATGCGAAATAAATTTTCTAAAGAGAGAGAGAGACACCTTTCTTGGAAGAAGGCGAGAGCGGAGTTGACCTCAAGGCCGGAATCGGTGAGATACGCCTGAACATCATCGACGAACACCGCCGCCGGAATTCCTCTCCTCTCCGTCAATCCGGAGCTTGATGATGAAGTCGCAACCTCCGCCGCCATCTGCAACTGGTCCTCTGCTACGAAAGGGAGTCGGAGATGAGTATTAAGGGTTTTATGGTCAGCTTCGGCAGAAGCTGCAGAGACGGGGCAGTGAGAACTGAAGGGGAGACTAGAGGAGGAAGAAGAAGAAAGAGTTAACGGGGTAAAACTACGTCGTTTTAGTTTAGTCCGGATGTCCGATAAGGAATCAGATATGCGGCCCAATTTGCTAAACATTTGAGCCCATTTTGTTTTGGATTGAGATCAAAGGCCCAATGGGTTATTGACATTCATTTTGGAACTTGAAATTATTAGGCCCACATCGGTTCAAATATATGCCTAGTGGGCCTCCATTACAATAGTGATACCATGGACTCGGGTCCACCTTGTCAGGTCCAAAATACACAATTTAAATACTGAATGTTCACAATTTACAAAATTATGAGCATTCAGTATGTAAATTGTGAACATTCAATGAAATAATTAGACCAGGGGGAATCATCACTTGTAGGAACCAAACCCGGGTTCCCCCACATGGAAAGCTCATTTGCCACTTGAGCTACCTCATTGGATTAGTATTTACTCTCTAATACCATACCAACTACAATAACTATAGGTGATTGTTTTTAGAAAAGTAGTGCAAATTAAACATTAATTTTAATGCCAGCTATAATGAACTCCCCCTATATAATCTTGCAATGATATTATATACTTTGAATTACTTATTTAAATCCAAACGCTTGACAATATATCAGTCGTGCAATGAGCGTGTAAAACTAGTTTAAACAATAAAAGCATCACTAATTGTTTGCTAATGCATGTATCACGTAATAGATTCATGCAAACAATATGAACACAATAATTTTTAGTGTGTTAAATCACAAAAATCTAAATCCAAACCTATTATTTTGTATGTATCTGATTTTGTGATGGGGGTAAGGATAAGTAGGGAATTAGACTTAGAATTGTGGAGCTAATTGCATAGGTATAATGGGTAGGGAAAAAGAACTTTAGTAGGAGAAATAGATAATCAAGTAATCAACTATCACCCTTATCTATCATATATCTAATCCAACTACTCAACTAGTATATATGGGTGCCCACACGTAGACTTGCCGACTTGATGAAATTTTGCAACAATTTACAAACTTCAATGTGTCCATAATGCACATTTTGTGTCTACTAAGTGCATCATTTATATTTTTGGATTTGCTATAAATATTAAAGGGAAGGGATTAACTTAACTACCCTGAAATGGGTATCACGAATTCGATTATTGTCAAACGTTTTCTTTGCCAAGTTTGTTATTTAGTGTGATTTATTTCTCTTATGTGATTTGCAAACTGTTACTCCTTGTACTAACAAATTTAATCAATTACAAAAGCATTTCATTTTTTAATTACATTATTTTCCGTATTCGTGATAATTATAATTGTCCATATTTGAACTATTTCTATCAATCATAAAATTGATTAATTAATAAAAATAAAAAGTTATAAAATCATATTTGCACTTTTTTTTTTTTTTGCAAATCACATTTTCTAGACCTAATTGCCAATCAAAACAGTGTTTTATTGTCACTGGTCAGAATCACATCCTCAGATCCAATACAATACATGGCTCTGATTATTAAAAAGAAGTGAGTTCTGGTAAGATTTGATGGCATGTTTTGTTTTATTGGTTGTTTAATTCATTAATTGTATAAAATAACAAATAAAATAAAAACAAGTTTAATGGTTTATTTGATACTTTTAGAAAATTTTAACGGGTTGAATTAGTCGGACAATTAGCTTAGTAATCATAAGGTTCTAATAAATTCAATTCCTTATAAAAAAATGTTATTTATTAGTCTTTTCAGTTTGAACTGATTAACTAATAATCTATAGTTCTATACTGATTTAGTTTAGCTCTTTATTTATAATTCTTTGTAACTAAGATTATAAAGTGTGCTTAATCCAAAACATCCATTTAATTATAGACTATGAGCTTTCACCTTAAAAAAAAAATTAAAAAAATTAATAAAACGGGACGTTACAAACAAGGAAAACAAGTTGTCCTGTACGTTATCGATCAATGTCTGGCGGATTAGATTATTGGCTTATAGTAATGCTGCTTTTTCCTTTTTGTTATGCTTTTTCTAATCCCAATATCTCATCCTTTTTTGGATGGAATAGTAAAATACTTTAGCACCATTATTTGGAGAGGATAAGAGAGAGATGTGAAATGACTAAAATACTTTTATTATTTTAACTTTCGATGAGATTTGATCGGTAATTTAGTTTGAGTGACTAAAATTAACAAAGATTAAATAGTGAAGGCGTCCAATTAACAGTTTTGAAAATCATGGATTGCAATAGTGGTGGTAGTAGTGTTGGTGGCGGTGATAGTGGCGTGGTGGTGGTAGTGGTGTGGAAATTGAAAAATAACTATCCAAAAAAGATGGGAAGTCAATTTCTAAGAAAATGATAGTATTTTCCTTTGACTAATCACTCATTTTTCTTGCTAATGACCTTGTGGTCAAGTAGCATGTAATGATTCTTTTAAATGAGAGGTCATGCGATTGAGGCTTAGTGAAGGCGATATTGACTCTTTGTTCTACAATGTAATAGAGCTAGTAGTACTAAAAAAAACACTTATTCTTGTTCTATATTCTTTTATATAGACATAGGTTTTAAGCAACTACCAATGTAATGGCATCTCGATTACTATTTCAAATGAATGATCATAAGTTCAAATCTCACTTATTTGAGAAAGTATATAACATATATTACCATATAAAAAATTATGCTTATTTACAAAAAATGTATACAAACATAGGTTTTACATTATCACAAATATAATAAATTAAAACTCCAATCATTAATAATCCATTATAATACCCAATAAAATATACTCTCGCACATATACATATACAATTATTGCACAATATCTTTTATTTTCTCTTTTATAAATAGGGAGAGTGGTCAACTACCTTTTTAGCTACATACCTATACTAGGATTAAAATACTCCGTATTTATTTAGGCTTAGTGTGGAGCATGTGGAAATTAAACATGTAGGCCCATCAAAAATGAAAACGACATTTTATTCATAACTTCATACTTTTTTTTTTTTTTTTTGATAATAACTTCATACTTAAGTTAATGGCAATGCTTGTATGGCAGGAACCCCTATATATTCCTGTCCGCATTCTTTCGGTCAGAGTGTGCATTGAATAAATCTCGCCTTATAATCCTAGAATTTCTAGCTGGCAAAGGACTACAAGGAGGTAAATCAGCATATATTTGACTTAAACCAAGATGACTAATAAACTGCTCCCGTTGAGAATCGACCTTATAATCTTGTGGTTACCAAATCAATAGTCTGACTCACTTAGTTGGGGTTGCCTTAATTATTATTATTTTTTTAAATACTTATGTGATCCTAACTTCGTCGAACTAATTCTAAACACACAAAAATCCGTCCGTAGAACCACTGTAGAGGTAAATCGCGAGTCACACAATCAGCCCACCAGTCATATCTTAGTCTTCATACATGCACAATAGGTCTAAGCAAATAAAGAGTTTTATTTTCACCTTAGGATGTGAGCTTTGGAAATAAATTTAGGATGACAAAATAACATTATTTTTATTTGTTTATTTTAGAGTTTCTAAATAGGCATTTGTAAGAATGCGGAGTAATAATAACATAAATCAAAGATTGTGTTTAAATTATATACAGTGCAATAATAAACACTTCTACATAAGTACTTATAAATCACTACTTGATTATTATTATATATATATATATATATATATATATATTTAATTTGATTATTATATAAATTATTTATTAATCATAAGGCTAGGTAATAAATATTATATAACATTTATTTTAATAAGGGAGAATATCAATTTTTAAAAAATATAGATATTATGGATGGGAACGATGATTGCACTAAATATTGTGATATGGTTAAGGATCTTGTAGGCTTGATGTTTCATTTCTTGTCAACAAAGTGATTTATTACTTGTCATATTTACTTATTTACCCATGATACTTCCATAATTACTTTACTTTTAAAATAGTAAATTATCATCCGGGTCTTTCAACTCAAGGTGTTGAAATTTATCAACACAACTAGATCAAGCAACAAATAATCTACACTTGAAGTTAGATTGACTCATTTTATTTCTTTATGAGCCTAGAGCGGATTCATAAAATTCATGATATAATCCGACAAAGTCAGAGAACTTTGATTATAAAATAAATAAATAAATAAATAATCTACACTTGTAGAAACTGTTTATATATGGGCCTTCTTAGAGGTTAAACCGGTTAGTTACAACCAACCTAGACTGATTTACCTTTTTGTTGTCCTTTGATAGCTAGGGTCATACGACAATCTTCACCCAGAATGTACTTTCAAATAGTGGCTACAGACTTTTTCGTAAATCAAAGATAATTTACACTTAACTATTTTTGTGCTAAATAATACTATTTATACCAAAATTCATACAATATAATTAGTATAGCTTTATTTTTTTTAATTTATTAATAAGGTTGAACGAAAAAAATGACTATTATAATGAATATAAACAAAATAACACTAGCATATCATAATGCATATTAAATAGTACAAGATTTAAAAGTAAAATTAAAGTAATTTTAGACATAATTATATTAAACTTTTTAACAATTGAGGAAGTAAGAATGACATGATGCACCCTCCCATGCTTGCTACTAAAGATTATGTGATGTGACTTGTGAGGTGCAACCAACATTTTCAATTCCCACATATGATATGGGGTAAATATTACACATTACTTTGAATAAATAAATTACTAATAATTAGTACTAAAAAATTACTAATAATTAGAAAGAATATAAAATCAATATAAATAATCAAGTTATTATGAAAAATTTGTAAGTGTATAAAAAAGTAAATATGATGTTCAAGTTACTACATTTAATGATATCATTTAACATATTAACAAATTAAAAGGGGAAAAGAAAAGAAGAATGGTAACATTAGAAATAATTTATAAGTGTACAAAAAATAAACACAATATATAAGTACTTATCAGTACAAAACACATTTGTTATTTATGTTAGAATGTAATTTTATCATTGTTGATGTTAATATAAGTTTTTATTTTAATTTGGTAATGTTTCATTTTTTTTTTAGTGACAAGGGAAATTTGCAACAATTATCTGAGGGTGTGTATTAAGTAAATTACACTTATGCGTAATAGTTTATAATTCACACATGAGAGATAAACCGCACTATGTGACATGCTTTATTGAGAGTGTTAGTAAGAATTGAACTTGTGACACTTTGATACGAGAATCATATTCCATTCGCTTGGGGCTAGATTTGGTAATGTGTTTTTTGGGTGATGAGAGAAATCTGCAATCACTACCTGCTGATGGGGTGCACTTGCTAAATCTCGCTCTTGGGTAATGATCCGCAAGCCACACAAGAGAGGTAAACCACATTTAGAAATACCATGTGTGACGGGCTCAACTGATGTGTTAGCACAAATTGAACTCAAGACATTTTTATATATATAAAATCATGCTCTACCACTCAATCACCTCAATTCGACTAGATTTGGTAATGTTTTTCCTAAGTACAATGGGTGTAATCACTATGTTGTATATGTATGTCAAACCCAAATTTATTGATTATTAGCCATTTGTGTTACTAGGAGACTTTCTCTAATAATCTTAAATGCATGCTCATATATCAAAGTCTATTGCAGCCCATGTGCCATTGTATTACTTTATTTTTTGATTGATCCTATCCACCTTTTGTGTTCCCACTTTGGCCATTTGACAGTGATGATTAATCCAATGTTGCCTTTGTGAATTATTTGCCATAACATTTCAATTGATTGCCCTCTTTATCATTATCATGTAATCTTGTCCCTTAATCCCTACACAAAATTCTTAAGTAAACAACTAAGATGAAGGTAAAAGGAGAGGTTTTTGGTTTGACTCAGTCAATTATAGACAATTTAGGCTAACTAATTTACCAGCCACCTTGTGATCCTCTGCTAACTAGGGTCACAAGGCGAGTCTCACCATGAGTACACATTATATTCAAGTAGCCGCTATAAGTTTTCTCGTAAATCAAAGAGATTTCAATACTTTAGCAAACTTAAGAGACCCAAGACAAATTGTTTTTTAAAAAGTTGAGTGTTTACTTATATAAGTTTGAACCTCAAATTCACGATTTTTCGAAATCGGTGGAGGTATATCGCGGGATAGAGACAATTTTCATCATTATTTTATGCCTATTTTATTAATTGAATATTAGATAGTTGGCGTCACAAGTTAAACTACCACAAGCATGTCTTGCTTTCAACATTTTTTCAACAATAAAGTCTGAAGACCACATGATCATTAAATTACATTGCTACCGGCATTAATTCAAAAAGATGTTTAGAAGTCAAACAATTACGAGGAATTCAACATCCTTGGAAAAAAACATCCATAAAAGACAATATTGTTCATAATAACTAGCTGAGAGAGTACTACAAAGGGTGCATTTGGTTCAAGTTAATTATAACCTTCTCAAATTTTACATCCTCCATAATCTCACAATATAATATTTAAAAATTTTGAAGAAATAAGATTTTTGAAAACGTGATAAAAAAATTACAAAATCATTACCTTAAAGAATCTCATGTTCTCAAGAATAAAATAAAGACACATATCCCTGCAACTCTGCAAGTGGTGGTCGAATGGGTGAAACATGACTCTCGTACCTAATGATTATGAATTTGATTTTAACGCAATATACGTACACCATCAAATAGTGACTGTGCATTTTTCTCGTCATTCAAAATAAAGACATATTAATGTTCTTATAAATAAGGTGAGATTTGTGAACATATAGCCTAGGAGAACAAATTTTGTGAGGGTCATAGCTTAATTAATTGTCGGTGAAATAAGAAATCTCTTTTTTTGAATGCTACTAACTCTGATCTATTAGAAGATATTATTTCCCACTGAGACTCAAACCCACCTCCTTCCATATTGGAGTGTAACCGGGTGCTACTAGATCACAGGATCTTGGCAATCAATTTATATCTTTTTATGCGAAATATATCTGATCTAAAAGATAAAGTAATTATTCGTCCGTAAAATACTATAATGTCCCCCTTCTAAGCAATAATAGAATACATAACTTGTACAACTTAAACACCCCTCTGCAAACTCATCATAGTCTCCATAATCTATATTAGTTTTATTTCCAGCCTGCATTATGAATTAATACACAACCTTACTTGTTTCAAATTTTATATAAATAATACATAATCATAAAACTTACATTAAATAAATAAATATATATATATGTATACATGTTTTTTATACTTGTTTTTTTTTTTTTTTAAATTATGCTTTGAAATTTGGATTCTACTATGATTTACGAGAAAATTCATAGTCATTACTCAAATGTGACTTCGTGGTGAAACCTGTTTTGTGATTCTAACTGTCAAGTGATCACGATGAAATAAATCAGTTTAAGTTATCTATTTTTGACTGATTCAAATTGAGAAAATTAATAAATAATTCTCATGAAGAGTCGAACTTATAATCTTGTAATTAAATTTGGAGTGAACAGTTTGATAGTAACATTGTAACATGTGCGGTAGAGGTGGAGACAAGAGTGTGATTGCAGCAATGCCCAAAATGTAGTGAAAACTGCTGATTTGCTTATGGGTTTTAGGTTTGGTCCTTATCCATTTAACTAACCACCACACACCAGTTACAATGTGGACATGTTTCCATACCTGTCCCCTTCACTTCCCAATTACTTGCAAATTTACAATTAACTTTCACAATTATTTCTCTATAAATTATACCTTTTTACTCTTTAAGGTGCACCTTCTATAAGTTTAAACTTCAAATTTAAAATTAAGTGGCACTTTTGTAGCTCTCCTTAGGAGAAGCTGGTTACAGGATCGAACCCAATGGTGAGATATTGACTCTAACAGATAGAGTACGTAAATAAAATTCCGTATAGGAGATAAATAACGAGATTTATATCAACTAACTCAAATACCCCTGAATGTTTATACATTAATAGTCACAATCACCTTTTGTCTATAGAAAATGCATGTCTATTTTAAAAAAGAAAAGCGCTTATATACTCGTATTTTTTTTTACTCATTAACATCGTTCACTGATGTTACTAAGTTAAAATGATCGACTGTACTAATAAAAAAATATGTTGAATAGTCAAGACATTTTTATTGTTCGAAAGTATTCTCAATTTCAACGGTGAAGAAAGTATGGTAAAAAAATATACATAATAAGGAGATTCTAGCATGATTTAAAAATGCAGGTTGCAATTTGAACATTTCAAAAAGAAAAAGAAAGACAAATTACCTCTTATCTGATCTATTCTAAAATTAACTTTTTCAAGATATATTCCACGTTAACTACGGACACACCGCATACGTCATGTGAAACAAATCAAACAATGCTGAGATAGATGACACTATTTTCATTTCTATTTCAGTATATATATTGGGGAATTTCTGATTTATCTTATCATATTATATTTTTTATTATCAATTATATTTCTCATTTTATCTCCCCACCCACAAAAAAAAAAAAAAAAGCATTCAACAATGTTCAATTAAATATATGATTTTCTCTTCAGGCATGGTGAATATTTTGGAGTCCAAAATTAAATTAAATTAATTTAATCGAGTTTCAATCAAAACATGATCATTTACTGTGTTTCTATTGCTTACATTTCGTGAGATAAAACTAATTCAGTCGAGTCTTGGTCAGGCCCTATTCAAAGACAACTCTCCAACAACGTTACCTTGCTACATAGACACATTGTTCAAAATTTTGAATAGATAAAGATTGAATTTGATCATTTAGTGTGTTGCGCCTTACATCTTGTGGGATGATACTAATCCAGTAGAATCTCGATAGGGTCCTATTTGGAGGCAACTCTTCAAAGATGTTGCATTGGTTCAAAATTTTGAATAGATAAAGAATTTGACCATTCACTATGTGTTATTGCCTTACATTTCGTAGAAATGACACTAATAATCAAGTCCGGTCCTATTTGTGGATAGGTGTCTAAGGATATTACATAGCTATAGACACATATATAGTTCAAAAGTGTGAATAGATACAGAATTTTATCATTCACTACATTGTTATTTCTGACCTCCCGTTGGATGAAACTAATCCAATCGATTCTTGGTCGGGTCTTATTCAAGGGCAGTTCTCCAAGGACGTAATGTTTCACCATGTATTATTGCCTCACATAATAAGACAAATTCAGATCAATCAAGTCTCAGTCGGTTCCTATTGAGAAAAGGCATGGCAGCTCTTCAAGCTAAGGATGTTACATTGCTACATACACATGGTCCAAAATCTTGAATAATAAAGAATTCGATCATTATATTCAATATGTATTATTACTTTACATTCCTCATAATTAGACTAATCTAGTTGAGTCTCAATTGGATCCTATTTAGATATAGCTCTCTAGCAACATAAAATGAGACTAATTTAATCGAATTCTGGTCCAACTCCGCTATCCTAAGAGCATTATTGGTGCACATGGCACATATGGTTCAAAATATTTTGAACAGTAGTTAAAGAAAGTAAAGATGAAGAAATGGATGATTGAGGCCTAGATAGGGTGGTATATATTGGCAGGAGTACTGTTGTCCTCTAAACTGTTGAAAGTTGAAAAGTGGGAGCTGATAAGGCATTAATGAAGGGCACATGGGATGGGGAAGTTATCTGGGCACATGGTGAAAGCATACCAAACAGCTGCATTCCAAATGTGTATGTATATGGTGTGTCACCTTGCATCTGCATGCTGACTTTGATGGCCTCTGGATTAGTTAAGACTACCAAATTACACATGCAGTCAGGCAGGCAGGCTAGCTGCTGTGGTCCATCATTCAATCATCATGGACTCCCTGTCCCATACCCTATCACCATAATCTTCCAATCAATTCTCTCTCTCTCTCTCTCTCTCTCTCTCTCTCTATATATATATATATATATATATATATATATATATATATATATATATATAGTTGCGTTTAGATGAGAACCCAACCCGAACCTGTCTTCTCATACGAACTTCTGAGTGAATGCACCATAAGTACTATATGGACGCGTTTTGGTTCATTTGTGTAATAAGTGCGGTGAATTCGCGTAGAGCTGGAGTAGTTGTGCATTCATGTTGTACTTACGGTGCATTCCTTTAGTTCGCAGGTTCGCATGTGAAGGCTTTTTCGCACCTGAACGGGACCATATATGTATAAGAACTTATCATAACCATTCATAGTGTTCAGGGTTTTAGTAAAAAATAAAATGGAGTCCATTTTATAATTATTACAAACTTTTAAGTTTGTAATATTTATAAAAATAAACTTTTCCCTTTTTCCTTATTTTTTTTATAGCAACAATGGACTATTTATACAGGAGAATGCCTTGAAAATACAATAGGAATGAGACAAACTAAATAATCTTTGGCAAATTTAAGGTGACTTCTCACATCATGTGCGGTGACTGAAAATTTAATTTAAGTGTGAATACATTCTTTACAATAAATATTATATGAAGAGTGAACCGAGAAATATGCTCTCGAGTTTGGGTTATACACTTACACCATTACTCAATATAAGAAGCATTTTTATTGCATATGACTTTTTTTTTTTCTTATTTTCCTAACATATTCAATATGATAAAAATAACCTCACTCATCCAATTGCTCAATATTATTATTACCACCTAATTTTTAAAATCACTTTTAAGTTCAAAGAATATTTCAAGAATATTAATTAAATAAGGGTCATCATCTCTCACCTACTCTAGTGTGTAACTGTTGTTGTTTTTTTGTTCATTAACTTTTCTAATCCAATAACACCAAAGAAACATGCTTTATTTATTTACTTTTAAGCTCAACATTTAATTATTGTACAGAAAAACCTAATAACAAACATTCATACAGTTATTTAGTTGACTCAAGCCACTCAACCCTAAGACTGTTGTTAAAGATAATGCAACATTTGAGGGATTCTTTTCTAAACTATTACATGAAAGGGAGTCATGCCACTCCAATTGTATCTGCCATAAGCAGAGAAAACACATGGAATCAAATTTCAAAATCATGAAAAATTGCATTTTTCTTCCTTAAATTATAGAGTTATAGAGTAATTGTAAAATTTATCTCTACTTATTGATCGCGTTCACTTCTCGTCCCTAAGCTATAACTGACATTACAAATTTCGTCCCTATTGTTTTACAATTTAGCCTAATTTACCTTCTTGTAATCATTTATCAGTTATATGATCACAAGACGAACAGACTTTTTTACCCATAGATACAAATTCGAATAACGATTGGGGACTTTCTCATAATTAAAAAAAAATAAAAAAATGTGGACATATTTGGGTATGCAACCCTTTATGAGTTTAGGTCAGATACCTCACATGCAAACTTTATACAAGCATGGGGAATAACTCACTTTTTGAATAAAAGTTTTAGGGTAGGGAATGAAGTTGAGCTACCAATCCCTACCATACATGATGTGTTCCAATTGCTCCTCAACTTTTATCATCTACAGAATGTATCTATTAACTACCACTCCCCTGGCCTGCTGATTTTTGTCTCTGCACAGTATTTCTACTGGTAACAACTCATAAAAAATTTACAAATTTTATAGTCTAAATTTGGCCTCCCAAGTCATTTTCATTGATGCTTCAGCACTGCATCCACCTCAAATTGGTTAAGAAACAAAGACGTTGCAATCTAAGTGTCAAACATATTCATACATGAATCCGATGGCAAATGAATATGGTCCAAATGAAATGAATTTAACGTTGTGGACGGAACATTATACGTCATGAGAGCTTTTTTAAATTGTCTACGTCAATACTCAAGGGTATAGACGGTGTAAATCCTGTCTTGTGATCATAAACACCCTTAATCAGCAAAGAACTACAAAGTGATAAATAAACTTATTTTGCCCATAAGTGACCAATTCAAATCAATACGATTTCAATAAACCCATATTGAGAGTTGGACTTATAACATTGCGGTTATAAAGTTAACAGCTTGACCAACCAACTTGACTAAAAGTCTGAAACTACCAAATGAAAATATCAAATATGGGGAGATTGAAGTCACAACTTTAATTGAAGGAGTAAAAAGCAAGTATGAGAAGAGTTGTGGATCTGAAATCGCAATTTTAATTGGACTGAACAGTAAATAGCTATAAAAAGAGTTGTGAAATGTAAAGCTTTGCAACTAAGGCACAATATTTCATAGTAGTTATTATTTACTGATTTAATTTCGGTTGAAAATATACGTTGCACCCAGTAGGAATTGTATTTAACAGGGAATATTCATAGGACACGAAAAGGGATGAAAGAAAAAGAAAAAGAAAAATTAAAATAGGAAAATGAATGACGTCATCAAGTCGGAGGAGCTGAGCTAGAAGAAGAAGAAGCGCCGGAAAGCAGATCGGCTAGAGCGCTCATGGCTCGGACTTGCATCTCCAGAGCGGCTATGTAATCAGTGGCTTCTTCTAGAATCACAGGCAGAGGCTGTTTCCGGCAGCCGGGAACAATCCGGCCCAAGACGCGAGCCTTTCTCTGTACAGTCGGTAAATTCTTCATTTTCAGCCGGAGAATACTCAATCTCGGCTTCTTCGGCAACCGGCTGGTCCCTCTCGCCGCCGTGGCCGCCGCCGCCACCACTCTCTGCCGCTTGTTGTGCTTCTTCATGAACTTCAGCTTGAGGCGGTTGGTGAGGATCTCGCGGCTCCACCTGCTACGCCCCTTCGCCGTAACCGCCAAAACTCTGTCCGCGACTTCTCGCACCGCTCTCCCGCCCTTCGGCGCCGCCGGCGACGAAGGCGGACTTAGCCGGAGCATCCGGAGCGCTCCGAGAAGCCTCGACGAGTAAACCTGCTGTTGAGCTTCGGATTTCCACTCAGCAGCCGAGTTGTTATCGCTCGCATCTTGACTCTCCGCACTCGGAGCCTGACTTCTCTTCTTCTTCCTCCTCCTCGCCGCCGCCGCTCTACTCGCCGTGTTCGTAACCGTATTCGGCACCAAACTCGACGCCATCAACACCGCCGATTCGATCAGACTCTACAAACCGATTTCCGAACCGAACTAATCAGATCAGGATTTCGCGATTCAAGTATTCAACACTCTCTGTGGATTCGATGAATAGATGAACAGATGATCTGTGGATTCGATCAATGAATAACCGATCAGAATCAACAAGTACCGACAGATTCAAAGAAACAGAACTAAAAACAACTCCTAATTACCGACTAACTAAACATCAATTAACGCATAACATCTATGAGATTAATTAAGCAATAATAAATCACAATTAAAATCCATATGAACAAAACAAAAGCAATCCGTACCGTAAAAAGGAAGGAACAATTTCCAGAAGCCTCCCGTCTGAAGTGATTCTCTGATGGTTTACATGTGCGGGATTTGAAAGGGAATCACGGGAGCGAAGGCGTCTGCCCTCTTTTAAATGCGTGGGTGGACGAGAATGGAGACGGAGATGCATCATATACACATCACTATACCACTCCGCTATTTTTAAATTCTATTTTACTCAAATTAAAAATGTTCTTTTAAAATTTTATTTTATTTTTGGGTTTGTTTGTTTGTCTCATTGGATTGTACGTTAATAAAATAGGTAAAGCTATTTAATTGAAGTATTACAAAATAACTTTATTTCTTTCTCCATCAATTATTGCACCACTTATATCTTTTATTCTTTTTTGTTTTTAGTGCAACATTCAGTATCATCACTACTACAAGACTAATTCAGATTTAACTCACACGCACATTTCGAGTTTGCAGTTATATTAGTAATCTGCTTACCAACCGCCCAAACTGTTAAGCTATCATTCCTTTTTAGTTTAAAGCAACAAATAGCAACATATGTTTTAATAGAGTTGATAGAGAGTTATTGTTCAAAAGACCTCAAATTATTGGTTTCGTATATATTTTCTATCTTTACATTAAAAGAAGGGTTAAACTCAAGCACCCAATCACCGGTGACCAAAAAAGATTATAACAGCCTCGCGCACTCCTAGTCTATCTTCCATCTATTTCTACTCGATATGAGATGGGGGTTCGTAAAAATTTATCCAGAATTCGTTCATTCGGGTTACTAAATTTTGCACATAAATTAACTATCATATTGTCCATAAAACCTTAAATAATTATGATGGTCGAGGAATGGATTACAAACTAATGCCACTAGAGTATAAAGTTTTTGACAAAAATCATTCAAAAGTGACTCAAAATTTCTAGTAAGGGTATAAAAGTAATTATATAAAAACATTTTTAATAAAATTTAGAAGGAAAAAAAAGACAAAATAGTCGGATGAAGTAATAATGTTTTAGGGCCGTGGAGTATGAACTTTCATAGACCACAGGGCATCAGAGCACGTGGATTGGTGGGAAGAACGGCCCACCACCTGTTTGTATATTTCGGTCAATTTTAATTTTTATAATTTACTTTCTTCTTTTTTTTTTTTGAATACAACTGACCCTATTACATTGTAGTATCTGTTCATCTTACTTTTTTCTACATTATATATTCTAATTGACTATTGCAACATATAACAACTTAAATAAGTTCAAATTGTAGTCAATGAGCGCCAAGCATCTTCTACTCACATGACACTTATATAGTTCTCATTGAATGAAGGTCATAATATCTAATTAAAAAATTTTACAATAACTTGCTAATTAACATCAATAGTTTAATTTTATTTCTTCATATTTATATAACAGATAGTGTCACATTTTTAATGTACACAAAAAAATATGATATTACAGATTTTGTTGTCAAGCGGTGTAACATTGTGAACTTACATAAGATAATATTACAAATTGAATTCTCTGACTCCTCACACGTACGTACAGCGTAACATTAAATGTTTCTTTATTATTTTTATTAGGAAAAAAACAACCAAAATGTCAACTTTTATTTATTTTTTCATTTAATGATGCATGGGGGTCAAAAGCCCTTCTCTCTCTCTCCTTGATCATAAGAATATATTGAATCACAATTTTAATTTGTACCATTTTGCTATCCAAATAATTTTTAATTTGTCACATTAAAGATTCGTAATTCAAGTGAAAAAAAATTGGTTTTTACAAAACTATCAAATCCGATTTTGAATGTTTTGAATAAAGTAATAAGCGTTGAGAGAGTTTTATTTTCAATAATATCAGATAATAACTCAATTTTAATTAAATAATAATAATTTAATATGGTCATGAGGTACCAAAGGTAAAATGTGCTTGCTAAATGTTTCTAATATGGTTATGAAATAATAATTAAATAATAATAATTTATTATTGTGTAATAGTCTACTTAATATGGTTATCACACGCATAAAAAAAAACATGGTTATCACATATCGACGGAAAAAAAAGTGTTGGCTAAATGTTTGAATCTTTAGTCACTAGGCGAGTAGAGGGTACAGGGTCGGCCCTGGGCATGTCTGCTGACGGTATGCACTGGATATGATAAACTATATTCTTGTATAATAGCTAGTAAATCATGCAGAAGAAATAAATCGCACAAAAAAACTTTGGACAGTGAATTGAGCTCAATTGAAAAATATTTACATTTAAGGACGAAAATTATGTTTCATCCTACTTTTTTGATTTTCTTGTCCTTCAATCTTGAGCCCTATAACCACCGGTCAAGGAGTGATGTGGACTGCGTACTACAATTGGTTGAGAGATGATGAAATGATAAAGGGCCTTGTTAATGAAGAATATTAGTATATATTAGTGGACCAACTAATAATAATAATTATTAGTATTATTATTTTAATAGTATGATGCTTTACTTAAGCTATAATTATAAGAGGAAACATAGAACTTTAATTTAAATAAAGGGAGGTGAGGAATATTTATTGGATGGGGGCATCAATTGAAGAGATTATTGCTTGGATTTAATTAATAATGATATCCTTAGGGATACAGTTGTTCACAATTAGCAATCAATTCATTAAAAAACAAACACAATTTCTGATTAGTGCGTCTCAACTGTTTACTAGCTACCTTTTGTTAATTAGCTAAAATATAAATACATAAAGATAATATGTTATTTTGATTAATTATTTGGTGTCACATTTGATTTAATCATGGCATATTAACCATACATATTGTTTGCTTATCATAAAATTATGCACAAGTATTCCACCTTAGTAACGTAAGGACAGCCCAGGTGGTAAGAGGCTCTACCTACAGCCGAGAGGTTGGAGGTTTCGACTTGGGTTTGAGCTGGTCAGTTATGGGTAACCTAGGCTGGTTTACCTCCTTGTGGTCTTTTGCCGGCTAGGGTCACAGGGTAATGAGAAAACCTCGTTAAAAGAACCAAGGGTTTCATCAGTATCTTTTTTTTTTTTAATGACAAAGAAAACTTACTATCACTACTTGAGTATATGCACGAGGTAAATTCTGCGGACTTATGTAATATTCCATGGTGTGACCAATAATTTTGATTGTTTGATTCCAAGCAATGATTGTAAAATGGGAGAGGATAAGGGAGGGGAATGAATAATGTGGTTATTTCTGTGGCACGTCCCTCTATCCTCCGTCGATCGTTTGATCTTCAATTCATTTGTTTTTACATATAATAAAACATTAACAACAACAATAATACAAGCTAAGCTTTGGAATTTTGGTGGTGTCTAGCTAGCATTCTGGAGAAGCATCATCCACGTTTTTAGCGAGCTGTCGTTTCCATTTAATGGCACAAATTGTCTTTAAGTGCTCATTAATAATCATGCATGCCCTAGCTAGCTAGGATTAGAAAATAAGAGAAGATAGACAATAAAGAATACTCCATGTATATATATTAGAAATCCATGACATCTCTGGTAAAGTAATCATATTATAATGCCAAAATAGGTTGTTTTCAATCCCAAACTAATAAGTAATAACCACCATTCATCCCTTCCCCTTGGCTCGTATTGTTCAATTCTAGCTCGATCGAGTAATTATTGATGTGATTGATGAGATGATATAAAAGTTATTTCGTGTTGCAAAACATTGAATTTGTGTATAGATTTTTGTTCTCTAACTAATCTTATATTGGAGATTAAAGGTGTAACTTGCCTTGTTAGATAAGTGTTTTCTATATTTGATTATGCATGACTTTTTACCAAAAGTCATTGTTTTTTTGTGTTAATTTTAAATTTAGTCTTAAAGTATCGTTTTTGTCATTTAACATGTCAGACTGTTATTTTTTGGACAATTTTAGTCCTTCTCATGACTTTTCCTACTTCTTTGTAAAGATTTTTTGTCTTTTCATTTTTTTTTATTTTTCCGGTTTCAACTGGTTTAATTGGTTTAGGCTTTTAGGTAATATCTGATTTTTATTAGTCATATTTTTCAACCGATTTTAATAAAGTCCTAAAGTGTAATAACTTACCCAATTTATTTGTTGGTGTGGTGGTGGTTTTGTAAGGTTTTTTTTTTTTTTTTGTTACTATTCAATACATCAAGTACAATTGACAAATGAATCCACAACACCCTCAATTACTCTAAAAATAATGAAACCAAAATCATATCTCTAAAATTTTGTAATGATGTTCAAACTCTTGTGAAAGTCTCTGGGTAAAGCCTCCTCTCTGTGACCCTAGTTGATAAAAGTCTACAAGGGAATAAACTAGCTTATGTTGTTTATAATTGACAAACTCAAATTGAGAAGGTCAATGCCAATAAGGCAGCTTCCACAATGAGGTTAATTTGAAAACGCTTGTGGTTACCAAACCAGTTATCTAACCAACTCAACTAAGGCTGCTCCAATATTAATATAAGAAAAAATTGTAATTTATATCCCTTCATAATATGCCAATTATCATTATGACTTCTGAATTATTAGTGGTATAAATGTTGCCCCTCAATTTTCAAAACGGTACATATATTGTCCCAAATCCATTTTAAAACGGCACCATTTTAAGCCCCAGGTCTGTGATGGAGGGGCAATACATGTATCGTTTTAAAAATTGATGAGCAACATTTACACCTCCAATAATTCTGGAGTCACATTGATAATTGCCAAATTATAAAGAGGCATAAATTACAAGTTTCCGTTAATATAACTTATCCTCATCTTAAAAGCAAAACATTAAACTCTCAAAAGTATATAGAAAAATTATATGAATAATGTTAGGTTAGTGAAAAATAAATATTTAGTTTGCCACATAACTAGGTCATATAGTATAATGTAACAACAATAATGGTATCAAAATAAATTAAATACGGAGTAATATAATGATTATAGTGGATGAGTGTGTGTGTGTGTGTGTATATATATATATATATATATATTTGGTTCCAATAATCATGAACCTAATCCAAAGTCTCAAGAGAATAATGGTGCCCATATGATGTATTTGGGTAATTTTATTAAATAAATAAATTAATAAATATAAATTGGTGACTAAAATAAAAATAAAAACAAAAACAATGGCAGACAGTATGATGCATAGCTGAGGTTGCCCCTCTATGGTGAGACAACCTAAAATGAGGGCATGCTTTCAATCACTGCCACAATTCTTGCCATCCATAACAATCAGCCTCCAAGTAGAGTATTTATCTTGTATTTTGTTCTTAAATAATACTATATACACATCAAACATTTTGTATTAACTTATAAATGATATTGAGAGTTTGGGTACTGATTCTTTAAAATTGATGAGGTAGGATGTGAATGAGATAATGTGGCTCTCTTCTCTTTTTATTAAAGCTCTTAAATTTGATTTTTAAAACTCATTTGAAACTTGGAAGTGCTTTGTCATTCAACTCGACACCTTGACTATGGAACGAAACTGACTTCTGTTCAATTCAAAAAAAAAGCCCTTAAAGACGCGATGGCTCTGCTCTTTTGATTAAAAAATTTATATTGAGTTTATAATATACCTTAAAATATTATTAAGCTTTCATTAGTTACGTTGTATAGAACTCCTCACCTCTTTCAATTTTTAAACCTTTACCATGGCTATTATTAAGCTTTCATTTGTCCCATTTTATCACCATATGTACTATTTCTTCTTTACTTATTTACTATTCATTGGTTGCTCTATACATTTGACAAGAATCAAACTTATAACCTTCACGTACAGGAATTATATCTTCTTCTTTTTTCTTTTTTTTTTTGTGATGAGAGAAACGCAATGTCACTACGCGAATGTGTGCACTCGACAAAGTTATTTATTTATTTATTATTATTATTGGCAGCACTTCTTCATCTTTTTTTTTTTTTTTTATTGCTCACTCTTGGTTTTAATAAACAAAATGTCAATTTAGTCTTTTTTATGTGATTAGACACTGTCAGGTATCATTTCTAACATAGAAGGCATCTTAGGATTTTTTAAGGTTTAAATTAGACTTTTGATTATCACATTGTATTATGATGACATGGGAATCATCAATCATAGTGTCAATAGATATGGTACCAAACAAGAAGTCAGCAACTTATTTAATTCATGACTTAAGTTTAACATTAAATATTGGGGAAAAAAAACATGTTCAAAGTAGTTTTAAAAAAAAATTAAAGTTTTACTCTCAATTCTTTATTTTCAAGTATTTTTTTCAATATGTTGGACAAACATAACATTTGGTGTTTCTAAAAGTTAAAAAAGATAGGATAATGGAGATAACACAACCATGTTAATCATACTATTGGTTTGAATTTTATGAACAGAATATTAGAGGTTTCATCTAAGGTTGGTCTAACAAAACCATATCAGTTCGACCCGACCCGACCCTCCTGAACCACTACTCCCACAATTTTTTTACGTAATAAATAACAAAAAAAATCTCACAGTCACTACTTAATCGTGTAGACGGGGTAAATCTTACTCATTAATAATTCAAAATATTTACCTCCTATAGCAAGCACAAACAAACAAGGACCGAATGCCTCTGATAAATTAGGGATCAAGTTATATGATTCATGTTCGATTAATAGATATATTCTATTTTTACCACAAGATAGAGTCGACCAAATTACGATAATCAATGAATAAAAAGAGATTATAAAAGTCATAAAACTCGATCACCCTTTCCCATTCATAGAGCATTGTGCTACTGGGAACTTCAGATTTTCTTCAATCCATCTACCAAATCTGTATCAAGAAGCATAATCATGCAAATATCCAGAAATTGCACCAAAGTTCTCAAAGATAGGCACTTTAAGTTCAAGCCAGATATCATATCCCAGTATTTATAACACCTCGAAGAAAATAAGAAAATCTCAGTATCAAAGCTCGAGCTATTATAAAAGTAATTGAGCAACATTAGAGAAGAGGGATGATTGTATTCAATCTTCATCTACAACTAGACCTCTACTTATAGCCTCGCAGGAATAAGCGGAAATGAATTAGCACTCATTTCAAAGAGAAAACCAAATGACTATGGGGAGTAAGTTATGAATATGGAAGAGTAACATACTAACATATGAAGATGTATAATTCAAATAAGTATTCACAATTAAATGAAATTATGCATAATAAGAGACGCATAATCTGCTTTCCTTGGAAGAGGAAATGAAGCTCTCCCTGTTACCACTCACCACTTTCAAAGGCTGATCTATAAAAGAACTCAAGTGACTCGGCGTTTTCAAAATGGAGTAGCAATGATCCAGCCAGAACGAGCCCCGATTGAAAAGTGAAGTTGGAACTACTCTAAAGGCTATTCTCCCTTGCGTTTACTTGCATTAGAAGCCTTCAGGCTAGTACGTCGTTTCTTAAATTTTTCTGATTCAACACTTTCTTTCAATTTCTCCAATGCTGAAAACAGAAGTAAATTGTAAGGCAAGAATATCTAGTCTTGAGCTTAAAAGGTCAATACAATACTTTTACCCATAAATGTCTTCTATCCTTTAAATTTTTTTTTATTTTTTTTTTTAAGTATAGAAATATCTGTGTTTTGTTTCATGGCCTGATAAATATATAAGCACCATCTCAACTATTAAACATTATCCATGACCAAAAATACTAAATAAGGATCAAAGAAATATAACCATAAAGTTGGGATCCAAATGCGCTATATATAAAATAAAGTGATTTAATCATTTCCAGCCTTATAGTAAAAGTGAGCATGCAACATCTGTACAACACAGAAGGGAAAAGATCACCTGACGTATAGATGGGGCGAAGCGACTCTACTGCTTGTGATTCAATAGGATGAGCTGTACAAGAGTTGTTGTCAACTTTTTGTAACATTTTCTTAAATTTCTTGACCTGAAACAACACAGATTGGTCAATTTTCATGTGTATTTAGTGTCTAAAGAAATGCTCACTTAACTAGATTCTTTCCATCCAAAAATTATAACTACAAAAAACAAAGCAATATTCAATTCAGAATGAGATCGCTAAAAAGGAAGAGGAAGAATAAAATAAGTAGCCACAATAATAAGCCAAGTACAAACTTGAAATGAAATCCATATTATTTAATGCAACATGGGTTACAAAAATCCTAATCCTTGCGATCATATAAAGAGATAACATACCTCATCCTTACGCAACAATGTGAAGCAATAACCAGTTTGACCAGCTCTTGCAGTTCGACCAGCTCGATGTATATAGGTCTTAATATATGCAGGCATATCATAATTAATGACATTTCTCACCCCTTCGACATCCATCCCACGTGTCATAGCATCAGAGGAAATAAGTACTTGAACTTCCCCATCCCGGAAGGCTCTCAGTGTCTTGCTGCCAAAAACATATTTTCAAGATAAGAATGTGAGATTGCAATTAGGTTAACTCACGATTCAATATGGAGGGCAATAAAGAAAATAGCTTGAAACAAAGGGGGCATGTCTACAACCTCCTTAATGACTGCCGTTGAAGACGTGAGTACTCCTTGATCTTAATTTGTAAATCACCAAAAAAGTTCAGTAAGGTGCATAATCTATGAGTTGACTCCACAGACGAAGTGAAGACAATGGACTTCTCCCCTTTCAAAGCTTGAAGAAGTGCAATCAAGTATAATGGTTTCAGTTTTGATTCACATATCTGTTCAAAAATTTAAAAAACTGTCATTAATGAACAGTAACATTTATTACCTAGAACTAACAAGATCATGAATAAGCAAATGTCAAATAGATAACTGTCATCCTTGCACAGTGCCACAGGGAGCTGTTGGAACTGCTGGGAAAGAAAAGGGGTGGGGAATGGGGGATATTGTTCTTAAACTAAATTACTTGGCCAGTGTCCACTAAGCCATCAATATAATTCTTTATAACATTCACAACGTTGAGTTTAAAACAAGAATGTTAGCCATAAATACTACTCGTAAAAAACATAGTTTCTTGGTAAGCCACTAAGCCAAGCATGTAAAACTGGTTGGAGTTAGGGAAAACTGGAAAAGTTTGTCATAAACAACCTAACACCATGTGTTTACAAGAGTCTTTTGAAATTTGAAAAATTGTATAAGAAATGACTACTCTTATTCCAAAAGTAACCTACCACTTTAAAAGACTTTAGCTGTTCAGGGAGCTTATAGCGCATCTCTCCAGTTGTCAGGAACAAAGGATGATGAAGATCAAGCTGAGCAAGTTTGCCGGGGTCTTGTGTAAGTGTTGCAGACAAGACCATCTTCACAAGCCGGGGGCAAGATTTACCCTTGAACCCTCTTTCAACACCACTGCATGAATTTAAAATAGCTTCAAACACAAAAGCATAGTTGAAATTCAGAACAACTTCATCATTTATGGATTATACTAAAAGTTATGCTAGAAAGCAAAATAATGTTTTATTTATGCATTAAATTCCATAAGGTCTGAATTCATCCAATTACAATTGAAAAGTTAGAAACTTAGAAGAATTGTGCCTTATATCCTAACTTGTTCATCCTAATCAGATCTAAAAATCGTTCATAGCACCTCAATGAATCAAGAATTGTCTTCAAGGACTTACAATCTCCGAATTGTCTTCAAAGAACTAAAAGCAGAAGGAGAAAAACTGTCAGAAGGAAAGAGCATGTCACAAGGACGGGTCAATTGGAGGACAGTAGGCAGCCATGATTGATATGCCTCTCTAAGTAACCGATCTGTTTCATCAACAACCTGAAATAATGCCATGCCAGGTGAAACTGACTAAATATGTAATAAAAAAAATATGATGCAGAAGTGCAAATGAGTGTGGTCATCTATCCAAAATGTCTTACTTGCAAAGCTTATCTTCTAATAAACATTTTGATTGTTCAACAGCAGAGCCATGTCATAGCAATTAATCACAGTTAAGGTACACATTGACTGCTGTCATGAGGTACCATGGCAAAACTGACTAAGCATACTAAAAGAGCATTTGCTACAAATAATAAGACTAGTAATGAGAATGATGTCGGTTTGCAAAAGGATAGTGATGAAATAAGGAGAACATATGCAAAGGGGTATTGATGAAATAAGGAAAATGTTAGACCAAGTCTTAGCTTAATTGCATTAACAAATAAGCAATTGCCAAAAATGTGGACACACCATCATGATATACATAAATTATTCAGATTTCAGAAAAACATTATCCATTAGTATATTTCATAACTAATACAAATGTACAGACTGCTTAAAAAGGGAAAAGAGTGGTATCTGTTTTGCAAGCTTCACATTTGTAACCAGGCAAGAGAAAAGAAAAGACGCAACTGCCTTCAAAATAAAAACTAAAGAAATTTGCTGCTTACAAGATAACATAAATGCTCAAGGGTAAAGCCCTTGGTGTTGTTAATGTGGTCCATCAGCCTTCCCGGTGTTGCCACAAGTATGTCTACAGCACTCTGTAACTCCCGAGAAAAATCTTCCGGATCATAACACATGCCTGACTCAAGCTTTGGTTTCTTTATAAGCTGTGAGATTTCATCAGCAATGGAAGATTGCCCAACTGCCAACCCCACACGTAAATTTACTGCAGGTGCAAGAGTCTCGAAGACTTCCTTAACCTGAAAATGGAATTATAACCAGTAGTTAAAATCTGCCTTAAAGTTTATAAATGTTCTCTGCAATTGAACATCTAAAATGCTCAATTTGAATTTTAATGAAATTGATTTTTGGAAATGGCACTTGAATCAGCACAATTGATTAAATTGCCTCAATTTAGATAAAAATATCATTTAGGCAATTGAGATCATTTACTTCTATACTATGATTGTGGGTTATGACTGCAATCATTTCAGATTAGCACAAAATAATGACATCATCCACAAATCTGGACCAGAACTCTATCTGTTCCATCTAGAAGTGATGATATACAGTGATTCGCTATATCAATTATGATGGAACAGAGTATACAAGACATGGAAATACTTGCTACTCAAGCATTAAATAGAATTATAAGCAAAAGAAGCATGCTTTAATAACCTGCAGGGCCAAGTCACGAGTCGGCAACACCACCAATGCTCGGAGACATTTTACAGTACGATTTGAAAGCATCTGCACAATTGGCAATGCATAGGAAAGAGTTTTCCCACTCCCAGTAGGTGAATTTATACAAAGGTCTCGCTCAAAAGAGCCAGGTCCAATCGTCTCTTGCCAAACTGCAACTTGTACTGGAAAGAGGGACGTAATCCCCGTATTTTTCAAAGCTGCCTCCAACCTAGTGAAGTAGTTATTGAAAATGAAGAATTGATTTGAAAGAAAGAGAGACAAAGGTGCACCAAAATATTCAGCAATTGAATAAATAAACAACATAGCTAATAGTAATTGAATGAATATCCATCAATAGTGGCATGTAAAGCATCCAAAGGTAGGGATGCAGATAACTTCTGTCCTCCCAGCATGGCATAATAGTTATCAAAATTATGTGCCCATTTACCTATTAAACTATAGTAACAAACTAGAAAGGAGCGATTATAAACATTGCTATCATAATGCAATCCCATCACATAATGTAGTTTCATTGCTTTCAGTAGGGATAAACATTATAAAATGAAAATAAAAATTTGATTTAAATGAAAATTAAGAACTTTTCTGGTTAAAAACGGAATCCTTAATCTCCACTAAACAGTAATTTCAACTCACATTGAAATAAAAATGTTCAAAACATACTAGGGACACATTAAAAATTACAAATTGGCAAAGCTAGTAACAGGAAAGTATGTGTTACTACGTCCAATTAAAAAAGCTAAGCATTCAAAATGCAACTAAATTGAAGCTAAAGTATGACGCATATAAGTGCAGAGCAAAGATAGTGTTTTGTACCTCGGGTCAAGAAAAGGGAGATTGTTGAGAGGGCATTCATCAATGACAGAGATATCAACTGGGTTTCTCATCCATGGCAGCACTGGCACCCTATTCTTCTCGCTTTTCTTCTTTTGCTCCGTTGCTTCCTCCATATCAACCACGAACTTCTCACTTCTCAGTTGGAGTTTTCAACAAACACGAAGCAAGCACTTTCAAACCCCTCTCTCTCTCTCTCTCTCTCTCTCTCTCTGCAAAATATTTTCACACACATGTATACGAATATGAACTTTGCGGAAGCAGCGGCGCGGGAGAGTCGGGTCGGGCGGACGTTGTTTTTCTGCCAAATTGAAGGTTTTAGGTGTTTAGATTTTAGAATTTCAATCAAATCTATAGGTCTTTTTAGTCCATTTAACGGTTTGAGTGTACTGTGTTTACTCCGAGAGGCACGAAAGCTGGTCCAGGGGAGTCGTCATTATAATTTTAAACTTTGTTTACTATCGAAATATACTCCATTATTTCAAAAGTGATTTTATTGGCATATCAGTATTTTATTTTTTTTTAGTATTATCAACTCTATTACAAGATAGTATTTGTTTTTTTTTTTTCATTTGTTATAATTTAAAGAGTCAATACCCCACCACCAACATATAGTATATTACTCCATTTATATTTGTGATTCAAATATTCATGAGCAAGTAAATCGAGTCAATATAACTTCGAAACTCAACACCAGACGTTTCACCCGCATAACGAACTCAATAGGCAATTTTCAACTAAATCGAGTCAACATAGATTCAAAACTCAACATGAAACTAATCATCTGCTCAAGCAATTCAATCCAAACTCAAAAACTTAATGTTTGTGGCAATAATTAACTCACTATTCTACCGCTATAAAAAAAAGTTTTAAGTGATACTTGTAATATACTAGGGTAATGCTATGAGAACATTTTATTGACGAAGTATTATTTTGTATGCCTTTATATTTATTATTTATTTATAGATAAACTAAATGTACATCATATATTAATTGCACGACAAATTTATAATATATTAACTGTAAACATGTAATAGATACATGATATGTTAACTTGAATTATATAATATTGTAACTGTATGATATAGTTTAGACAAGATCCAAAATGTAATATAATGTGCATTAGTCCATGATACATAAACTTGGGTGCTACACTGCTAATATAATGTACGGAGTATAAAGTTAGGTTTGCTAGAAGGTGGTAATGTCATCTGGGCCAATCCATTTGAAGCCCAACTAAGATGCGATGTTATCGGGCATTCGGCCATGTTATCGCACCTCCATCGTTCTCTACAAAACCCTATTTCGAAAATTTCACTATATAAATCGGAGCTCTTAACCTAACCTCCATCCTCAACCTTCCCGTTTCACAATCGCTTCCATCGTCTTTGTTGATTTTTTTTTTAAATGTTTTTTTTCTTAATCGTCGATCTTAATTCGTGTAATTTTTGCCTCTCAAGCAGAGACCTTATTGTTAAGGTTGGCTGTTCTTCTCCGTACATGTATGGAAGCGAGGCAGAGATTCGTGCGGGAAAGTTGAGTCGCTTCGCCGTCGTTGTTTCACCGGCGCAGCAAATTAGATCCTGCTATATTATTATTATTACAAAAAAAATCTCAAAAATTTCGTCTTTATTCGAAACAGTAATGCAAAAGATGGGAAATCCTGTGATGGCATGATATCTTTGAGACCTGATAGTCTACTTTTGATGACAAATATAAGCATTTTGCTGAGGATTCTCCCACTTTGAAAGTTTTGTTTTGTTTTGTTTTGTTTTTTAAAAATTGTTTCTTTGAGAAATTGAAATGATGATCGCACTGGGCTCTGAGCAGTTTGATAAAAGACTGCTAATTTGATGCACATTGCAGCCTAGAAAGCTAGTCTGATCTTTCATTGTTTTATTTTTGGAGTCTAATTTCTTTGATTAAAATGTGTATAATAATTGGGGTTAAATTAAGGTTTCATTCTTATAAAATTGTTGAAAATTTGGATTTTTTAAAAAATTTTATTCCATTTTACGTCCTTTATATTGTTCATTTATCAAATTTATTCTTTATTCTTTTTTAATAGTTTTTAAATTTAATATTTTTGTGTTTTATGTTACTTTTAATGGACTTTTTAAATTTTTAACATTTAGTTACTAATATTAAATTTAATATTATGAAATATTAAATGCAAAAAGGCTTGTTAACTGAAATCAGATAAATTTATATACTAATATTATGAAAAAATAAATAAATTCAGAATTAACTTTAGTCAAGTTTGTTACCTGAATCAGATAATATAAAATGGATTGGACATTTGGACGAAGTATCTAATATATCCCAAGTGAAATCTGGGAATTAAATGGAATTGTAATCCTATAAATGCTGATAACAATCTATATATATATAAAAGCCACACATTTCTGGAAAATAAAAATATTTTCGTTTTCCCGCCCAGTCAAAACTACGTAGTTTTGATAAATTTATAAAATTATCAGTAAAAAGAGATTAAAAGGTATGAATGCATTTATTGTGTTCACATTTACTGCAACAAACAAAGCATGCTTACAATTTCCAATAACTACAATATTTGAAATGCAAAATAACTTTTACAATTTACAAGATTAACATTAATTACTTACAGATGTATTTAAAATTCAAAATCAACATCTAAATCAACAATATAAATACATCTCATATCACAAGCAATACTACAAAATTCATTTTTGAATTAGGTGCAGAGATAGCAAAACCAGAAAGGAAAGCCAAATAGAAGGCCCAAGCCGGAGACAGGGGGAAACCCAGCCACCGCCGTTGAAACTCTATCGTCGAAACACCATTGACATCATCAACAAGCAAGGCTTCTACTGCCATCACCAAGATGCTGGAGAAGGAAGCTTGCTCACATCAGAGAAAGTTGGTGGGTGAACATGTGTGAGGCCGAACACAACAGAAACAGAGAAGAAGGAAGCACTGCATTCNACGCAGGCGTCTCACGTGTTTTCTCACATATAATCATCCCCCAAGATAATGTTTTGACCTTCCTCTCCAAAACAAGAAGAATAAAATATCACAAGAAAGGGAAAAAGAGAGACGAACCTTCGAAACCGACGCCTGAAACTGAGAGGTGAAGACACGATGTGGAATGAGACAGGCACTCGCTCGACGGTGGGAAAAAACCCTAGAAATCTGCAAATTGTATTGGTTTCCAATTTTATGAGATTTTCATTTCCTTGGGGGTTTTGTTTTGTTGAATTATTAGAGTAATTGTTTAACTCCCCACTTTTCTTCTAGCAGGGAAGAAGCAACGTGTCCATTCCGGTAACTGTACCGGCCTCATAATATCAGATTAGCAATTTTAGTCCAATTTGGACAATATTTCAAGTTTTTCTTAATATTTTTTAAAATACTCATAATTCTTTATCAAGTACTCCGTAAAAAAACGTATATATTTTACACTAATTGAAACATGTGTTACATCTCAACTAAAAGTCTAAGTTGATAATTGTTGGACTGCACATGTTTACATTATATTTATGCAACGCATGACATTTTGCATGGCTCTGATACCAAATTGAAGCATGTGTTCCATCTCAATTAAAAGTCTAAGTTGATAGTTGGACTACACATTTATGTTTATATTATATTTATACTCACACTACTAACTAACGTCATAAACTTAAATTTAGTATAGACCTTCAAATAGTATTGTGAATATAATTTTTCTGTAAAATTAAAGTTGTGTTTTGAAAACCTGAAAAATGATTCCTGAAGATTATTTCTTGTACTTTCAGTATTTGAAAAGGGAGAAAATACTGGAATCAATTTATTTATCACACCAACAAGGGCAATAACCTAATGGGGTAGTTCAAGTGGCAAGTGAGTTCAATTATCACAAGTGACGATTCGCCTGGACCTACTCTCGTGTCTCCCGGAACTGAATTTACCAACAAAAAAAAAAAAAAAAACAAGGGCAATAACTTCCAATTTATTGAGATATGTTTAGATATTCTTTTTCTATTTATACCAATTTATTCATCACACCAAATCATTTGATAAAGAAAAAAAAATGTTAATTTCACTTGATCATTTTGTTGTTATGGGCTTAAATAGAATGTGCACTCCCAAATGTACTTTTCTTTATCGGGCGTTTGCTTGGGATGAGGGAATTAGGGGGAAAGAATTGTAATTCCGTGAAATTGCAATTCAATGAATAAAGTAGGAATTGAAATTACAGTGTTTGGTATGCAGAAATAGGAGTACAGAGAATTGAAAGCTAAGAAGCGACAAAATGACTAAAATGCCCTTATGTTGTGGTAGATATTGTAGTAGTAGTAGTAATAATAATAATAAGGAATAAGGGTCAAATAGACCCTCAAACTATACCAAAATGTGCAATTAGGTCATTGAACTTCAAAATGCTCCAATTAGGCCCTCAAACTTGTTGTTTTTGAGCAAATAGACCCTTTAACCTAATTGTGACCTATAATTGCAGGTTAACAAAAATTCCGGCCAACTCCAACGATCCTCCGGCGAAGTTCTGGCCAACAAACTGGTCGCCATCTCCACTGAGTCACTGGGGATGGCGACCAACTAGTCGCCATCTCCAGTAGACGGAGATGGCGATCGAACTGGTCGCCATCTCCGATAAACTGGAGACGGCGACCAGTGGGTCGCCATCCCCAGCGGTAAATTGGAGACGGTGACTAGTTGGTCGCCATCTCCAGTTTACCGAAGATGGCGACCAACCGGTCGCCATCCCCAGTGATGGCATATCCACTGCCGGACGCCACCGACGACCGTTACGGTCGCCGGTGGTTGATGGTTTGTTTTGTTGGCCAGAACTTCACCGGAGTTAGCCAGAAATTTTGTTAACCTGCAATTATAGGTCACAATTAGGTTAAAGGGTTTATTTGCTCAAAAATAACAAGTTTGAGGGCTTAATTGGAGCTTTTTGAAGTTCAAGGGCCTAATTGCACATTTGGGTATAGTTTGAGGGTCTATTCGACCCTTATCCCTAATAATAATAATAATAATTCTTTCAAATTAAAAAGAAAAAAGAAAAAAAAAAAGACAAAGGGTATGGAAGGAGGGGCAAAATTGTCTTTACACTAACAAATTACCCATCATCTCCACCAAATTGCAATTCATGACGGGTACCCCATGAATTCCAATTCATTATTTGTAGGCAATTGCAATTCTCTCCAACCAAATAGTGTAGTTTGGGAATTCACTGAATGAATTGCAATTCCCCCCAAACAACATCCAACCAAACAGGCCATAGTGTTGCTAAAATGAAACTACCATGCATAAAAAATGAAACAAAAAATTAGAGTTCATTCAACAACGTATATTGTTAAATGAAACTTTAGTATAATTAAGATGATATTTTAGTGTTGTTAAAATGAAACCAGTGTATTTTAAAAATTAAACTAAAATTCAAACACATACAATAACATATATTGTCAAATAAACGTGGATTGTAATTAAAATACTTCGTAATACTTTAGCGTCATTATAATTAAGCTAGTGTGTGTGAAAAATGAAATTACAAAATAGAGCTCATACAATAATATATATTGTCAAATGAAATTGTAGTAGAATTAGAATGGTACATTGGCATTACTATAATGAAACTAATGTGTGTGGAAAATGAAACTAAAAAACAAAGTAATATTATCAAATTAAACTGATAATTAAAATGATACTTATTTCATAGACCACATTATTATATGGACCGTTGTGCACAATAAAATTTGCTAGCTATATCGTTGGAACAACAAAAAAAAAAAACTTTAATATTCCCCTTTTATATTAATATATTAAATAGATATCTATATATATATAAAAGCCACACATTTCTGGAAAATAAAAATATTTTCGTTTTCCCGCC
This sequence comes from Ipomoea trifida, assembly GCA_003576665.1. Lineage (NCBI taxonomy): Eukaryota > Viridiplantae > Streptophyta > Magnoliopsida > Solanales > Convolvulaceae > Ipomoea > Ipomoea trifida. The sequence goes on from CP025656.1 coordinate 19,869,225, forward strand.
CAGTCAAAACTACGTAGTTTTGATAAATTTATAAAATTATCAGTAAAAAGAGATTAAAAGGTATGAATGCATTTATTGTGTTCACATTTACTGCAACAAACAAAGCATGCTTACAATTTCCAATAACTACAATATTTGAAATGCAAAATAACTTTTACAATTTACAAGATTAACATTAATTACTTACAGATGAATTTAAAATTCAAAATCAGAATTTACATCTAAATCAACAATATAAATACATCTCATATCACAAGCAATACTACAAAATTCATTTTTGAATTAGGTGCAGAGATAGCAAAACCAGAAAGGAAAGCCAAATAGAAGCCCCAAGCCGGAGACGGGGGAAACCCAGCCACCGCCGTCGAAACTCTATCGTCGAAACACCATTGACATCATCAACGAGCAAGGCTTCTACTGCCATCACCAAGATGCTGGAGAAGGAAGCTTGCTCACATCAGAGAAAGTTGGTGGGTGAACATGTGTGAGGCCGAACACAACAGAAACAGAGAAGAAGGAAGCACTGCATTCTAGATTTTTTTGGGCTACCACATTATTAGATTATATTTATATAAATTGTTTGTATCTAATTTTAATGCAGGTAACGTTTTCTTCTTTTTCTTTATATTATTATTATTATTATTTTTTAGAAGAAGAAGAAGAGAGGAAAGAAGAAAGAAAAGAAAAGGTAGAAAGAAGAAAGAAGAATGGAACGCTGGAAAAGAAGGAAAAGGAAAATAAAAAAAGAAAAAGAAATGGGTGTTCATACAAATGATGGTGATAACATGGAAGAATGAAACTATGGTGAGGAACTAAGCAATGGGGACGATGGAGGATGTGGCGGAGGCCCAGACGTCGGAGCAAGTGCAGACGGCGTTTGTGGGGGCGACGGAGAGATGGAAGGCGCGGGAGTTGAAGGTGTCATTGGCAGAGCCGCAGAGGAGAGCTCTCCGGCGGGGTTGCGGGTGGATGCGACCAAATTTGGTTGAACCAGGGACAGATTTAAATTTTGTTTTATTATGGTTTTAAATTAAAGTATTTACAAAATTGTAAATAAAAAAACTGAAGTTTTTAGTGTATTACAACATGAATTTTTCGGTTTACTACGACATAAAAAATGAATTATTTTGTTATGGTTTTGTTTCCAGTATATTTGGCCGGATTTGCTTTGTTTCCGTCGTCTATAGTAGGTGGTCTGGTGAAACTGATGATGGTGTGAATGGATTTGGGTTTGGGTGTGAAAGGTGATGCTAATTTTGGGTGGCTTCACAACTTTCAAATATTTGAAATTTACATGCATTAATTAGCTTTGAAACTTTACATGCAATAAGTGTATAGAAAGATGCAATGAAGAAAGATACATTTAAAAATTAATTGCTTTGCTTCAGATGGGAGCAATGGTTATAAATATCAATATATTTAATTAATTTTATAAACGTAATTTAAAATAAAAAAGTATACATTTAAAAATTGAAACTACATAATGCCTGAAATGTAAAAAATTAAATTAAATTTTGTAATAAGTAGAGATATTAAATAATTATAAGCATATACGGTGTAGAATAAATAGTATTAAATAGAAAGATATTTATTATGTGCAAATACTATTTAAATCTATTTTAGTTATATACACATTTGTACTTTAATTAAATTATCGTATTTGCTAACATACCTATAATTATTTCAATGAAATATTTGATACATAAATCAAATTTTAAACTTTAATATAATTACATTCAATATTTGTACCATAATCAAGTATCATATAAATTACATATACAATATTATTTAGATTTTGTTTAAGTATCACAAGATACACAAATATAATACATTTAACTATCATTCTATCAATATATACTTTGTTTATTTGGGTTTGAATTTATTGATTTAAATTTATTTTATTATGTTTTTATATTAAAATCTACAGTACTTACAATTCAAAATGTATATTACATTAAATGTTTTTTTTAAAATTTTATAATCTATGTTGTATTTTGTAAATATTAATTTATGATATTTTAATTGATCTTGACAAACAATATTTATTTATGCAAAAAAAAAAAAATCAAGTTCAATAGTGATTAGTTGTGTAAATTAATGAAATTAAATTTCATGTTTTGGATTTGAAATTTGTAATCTGTGGTGTATATTTTTATCAAGTATAGGTTTTGCACGTATATGTTTTTATCTGTAGTGTGTATCCTTTTTAAGTTTTTTTATGTTTTCAAGCTGCGCATATCTGTAAAGTTGAGTGCAGACTACTTCACTTTTAACGAACAAATTTAGCATTCATTTAATTGTTCCTTTTTTTTTTTTTTTTGTAGTTATTGTCTTCAGTTTAGAAATGTCCAGTGTTTACATCATGTTTTAACTTTTAATTAAGTCCAAATCTTTAAATCTATTTATGTTTATTTTGTTGTGGCGATGGATATATATATATGACCAGTTCACTTCAGTTCAAAGGATGGAAGTGTCTTTTTTGGTATACTCCAGAAGATCATATAAAAGAAATATTTCCATATTGAAATATTTGAATTGTAGTATACAGTAAAACAGTGTTATAATAGTTCTGTACTAAGTTTGCATTTTTATAATAAATTTAAATTTACCAAACTTATTGAATATAATCTTTTTTATGTATTCTTCTAGGCAAACGTTATTATAACTAGGTAGGCAAAACAAATAAAAAAATGTAATTAGACCCAAACTAATATTAAATCAATTAATTTAACATATTAGAGGTCTGCTTCTCTTAAGCATATGGCCAGAAAGTCTCTCAATACTAATTAAAAAAATCAGTCTTTGTTCATGGTTAATTATATGTCGCTGCATCAAGAATAAGTCACCCAGACCGCCTTAAAATATTACTTTGTGATGAATCAATAATTAATTGTACTTCTACTACTAATGTACTTTGCAAAAAGATTTTTAATAATTTATAATTTAATCTTTCTTTGAATAATATTTCCCCGTGCATCACTTGATCTGGATCGAATGAGTGATGAGAGATGAGCGATGAGCGATGAGAGATGAGAGATGAGTGATGAGAGATGAGCGATGAGAGATGAGTGATGAGAGATGATTGATGAGAGATGAGCGATGAGAGATGAGCAGAACGATTGAGGGAAGGAAACAATGTCAGCCTCATTTCTTTTTTCGTTAATATATATATATATTATTACAGCAATATCTTTTTCATGTACTAATGTATGTATATGGTATACAAAATGGTACATATATACCTATATACGGTATACAAATATATACAAAGGTTTGTCCAGAATTCGTGTGGAACAAAGTATCGGTACATCTGACTGATGATGTTCAACACAATCGTAGGAACTTAATCGAGCTAAGGAAACAAGGGATTGTCGGAAACTATTATTTCATTTATGCATGAACTTCAGTATGTATACGGTACACATATAAGTTGATATTAACACTTTCTTTTTAATATATATGTATTTGTATTAAAATATATAATACTAAATTAAATATTAATATAATAAAAATGGTATATATATAGTATATTCTAAATAATATTTTTTTCCCATATAATGAAAATTGTGTGCCCAACGAAGTTGTACGTCCATATCATCTTAAAGATGTTGTATCCGATCCAACTAAAAATCAAACTTATGGAGGATTGCAGTCACTAATGGTTAGTCTATAAAAATGTTAATAATATTTTTCATTTCAAATAAAATTTTTATATATTACTAAATACATACAGGTGGAACATGAAAATAGCAATGCACGATACAGGCTGGATTATCATCCAATTGAACCCAAATTTTTTAATCATTTTTTGTCCTTCTAACTAAATTGACGGTGAAATGTTGCCGGATTTAATATTTTAAGGGCACAATCATTATCTCAAAGAAATATCATAATGGGGAAGACATACAAAAACTAAACAGAGAGCTATGAGATTTATAACATCGACGATTGACAAACCTTTATTTTTATCTTAATATGATTTTTCTTTTGTTTATATATTGAATATCTTTCTTTAGGATGACGATTTTGGCCCTAAAATATTTAAACCCAACAATATTTCGCAGTCAATTTGGTCGAAAAGGACCAAAACTGATAAAAATAACAAAGTTAGGCGCTAAAATTGAAAAAAAAAAATTTAAAATTGTGCACCAAACGTGATATATCTCAAAAGCCGTAGGACCAAAAGTGAAATTAATTCATTTAAAAATAAGTTGTACTTCTACTACTAATGTAGTTTACACAGAAGTTTTTAATAATTTATAATTTGTGCTTTCAATAATATTAAATTTTTCACTTAAAAAATAAATTTATCTGTTCTTATTCTCTTTTTACACCAACACTTCATTTTAATTTATAACATATAACTAAAGTACCGAGAGAGTCTCAAATTTCATATTAGAAATGTAATCAATTTAAATAAACAATATTTATTCAATAAATATACCAGATATGTAAGCTATTGCTATCACAGTTCATACATCAAAAAGCCAGTGATTATTTGTTGATATTTACCCATATTCTGCAAAACTGAATATTTCTTCTCTGTGAATCGTGCATCAAAGATAAAAAAACAGCTTCAACATTACTAAAGATTAAAAAAAAATAGCTTCAACATTACTACAAATGTTGTTTACCATGAAGTCTTTTTAAATATGTTAAAAAATTGTAATTTGGAATTATTTTTCATTTTTAGACTCATTAGTGTTACAAATTGTAAATCCGAAAGATTCACTTAAAGAATAAAATTTATTAACCGGAAAGTAAACCTAATTCGAACATAAATACCAATTTTGTTTTTTTTTTTAAGTTTAAATATATATTCCACAATCAATTTAATAATTTCAATAAAACATTTAAAGTATTTCCTTTTCTTTAAAAAAAAAATTCCCTTATCTTAATTTTTTATGCATTTCTTTCAAGTTTTATAATAATTTTTTAAATGTGTGTTCATAAATATTTAAAATTTTTCTTAGATACATACATATACTGATATACTTATACACTATATTAATCATACAAAATTAACATTCTAATTTTTTCATTTCTAACTGTAATTATTTTAATTTGTAAGGAATTAGAAACGATATGTACTTCAACCACATTTGACTTACAAAGAAGTTTTCAATAATTTAAAATATTCATTTCCTTTTATTCAACTATTAAAAAACATTATTGCATTTATTATTTACACATTTAAAATTTAAAAATTTAATGTAATTAGACATACATTTTAAAATTTATACCTTTGTATATTAAAAATCTCATTTTTTATAATTTTAAAATAATACTATATAAAATTAACTTTTATTATTAGTCCGTGCATCGCACGGGGCAATAGCTAGTGTTAACATATGACAAAACACCTTGTAGTCTAATGGCACCAATTCTATCTCTCCTTAGGAAAAATAAAATATGTTAACATATGCTTAAAAGTTATTACGAAGTTAAAAAATAATGAGGTGTAAAAAAAAAAAGTTAAAAATTAATGATATCAGTAAATTGCTACAGAGCGCAGACCCTAAACCCACTCCCGCCATCAATCACTCACCGCTTGTGATTCGGCGATCAATCTCACGATTCATTCCGACGTCGTATAACCGTCTTTTCTACAACTCTCAAAGCTTAATTTCATTATTGTGGCGCTTGGATTGCTTCGAGCTCGAAATGGGCAGATTGAGCTGGGCTAGGCTTTCCTCAAAATCATGTGTTCAGAATATTTTGGTAATTCTAGTAAAATTTTATCCATTTTTAACTTCGATGGAATATTTACAGATGTAGTTTCATATAACTGCTTTCTGCAATTTTTTTTTTGAAAAATGTTTTACAGTCTCGGCGTAGAGTTGTTGCTGAATCAGCCGTTGAGAAAAGAATTTTACGGGGCACAGTTCCGGAATTTCAACGGACATTGCTACAGAGTAGATGTTAGTTTGTTAACTGTAATGAGCTTTTAGACATCACAGTGGATTTCTTGTTCATATTAATTTGTTCAAGATTTAGTATCTTTATTTATCCATGAGGAAACGTTAGTAGGAATTTCTGTTAATTGAACTGGTTTCAATTGCGGGTTTACTCATTTTTATCAATGCCTCTGCCTCATGAATCAGCTTTGTATAGTTCCGGTATTATTGGCAAGCCAGCAAATTTTGCAGCTAATGAATGCCCATCATCCAGACATTTTATCCACTCTACAGGTAATTTTTTTTTTTTTTTTTTAATTACTACATGTGTGTGGTGGTGGTGGTTTATCTCGTTATCTTGTTGATTTGTTTGTTTATTTTATTGTGCCAACACACTCTGTTTCATTTACCAGGAGTTTGTCATTCTGCGGAAAAGGATTATTATGACCTCTTAGGTGTTTCTAAAGATGCCAGTCGGGAAGAGATTAAGAAGGCTTTTCATGCAGTGAGTAATACTTGAATTTTTCTTCGTGAACCGAAGAGTAGATAATTTTCGTTTGATCTTGTAGTTATCCATTTTCCAGTTACTGGTATTACTTATTGCTTGGTCTATTGCAAAATGAGACATTTTCTTATTTTTATTGAGAGATACTTTATTGGGGTTCTTTTCTTCACTTGCATTGTGGGTGTGTGTGTGGTTTGGTTGTTTTCTCACTTTTTAGGTGAGTTTGTGATTAAAAGCTTTGAATTTTCTGCACTCTAGAAACCTTTATTCTCATACTTCAGTGAACTTTTCAATATTACTGCTTTTTATTTATCATGCTTGTTTAGTATTNAAATTCAGAATTAACTTTAGTCAAGTTTGTTAATTGAATCAGATATATGAAATGGACTGGACGAAGTATCAAATTTCAACATCAATACCCCAAGCGAAATCTGGGAATCAAATGGATTTGTAATCCTATAAATGCTGATAACGATTATTGTAAAGGGGCATAAATTGTTGGGCAGAATTAATAAATACAATAAATTTATATTGGTATAGACAGATTACAAATTGAAATATTGGCAATAAATCTACTTTAAATAGTCATGGCCTCAATTAACGAAAATCGAAGCCTTATATGACAGCGGAGGTCAGGGAAAATTATGAGAGCAGAGTGGTTATTATTGTTTTGATGAAGACAGACAGTTCCATGAAATACTATGTCTGGTTTCCTTAAACTCAGTGTTCCAGAGCACTTCGGATTGAAAGAGGAGGATCCTGAACCACGCCTTTGGATATAAGATCATGGTTTAAGAATAAAACAATCACAGTTATATCATCATGGAAATGGCGTCGCACTTTTTTGTCGATTTTCCGGAGGTCTGAGTACCGCATCTCTCTCTTCTTTGCAGCTTCTTGCAGTGCTGCTTTGATCAGCCGTTTTGCACTTCCCTGCATGTTAAAAGTTATGAGCTTGTGGTTTCAAAGCTGCATAATTGGTGCCTTTTAGTTGTTTCAAAGCTGCATTATCGGTGCCTTTTACACAGGGCACTGAAAGTTATGAGCTTTTAGTTGTTTCACAACTGCATAATTGGTGCCTTTTGCACCGGGTACAGAGTTATGAGCTTGTAGTTGCAAAGCTACATAATCAGTGCCAGGTATAGCCATGGTATGGCTACCCGGAAGGCGTTGGTGGTGACAGTTCTACTGCTAAGAATATCGGAAGATCATGCAATTTGGTGTAACACTTCTACTGCTAAGAATATCAGAAGATCATGCAATTTGCTAGATACAGAGTGTGGAGGGTGGAACTTACAGAGTGTGGATTGCTTTTCACAATATCCACGGCCTTTTCATTGCTCAAGTGCTCCCATAAACCATCAGACGCGAATATGAGGAAAGAATCGTTAGGGTGTAGAGGATGAGTTAAAATGGATGGGGTTGCAGACAAGATTGGCATGTCTATAGGTTCTGGAAGTCTGAATTTTGCATTTATTGGCGCCCTGTTAAATTGCTGATGTTTCAAGTAAACATCACCTATGGATCTTGAGATCTGCATTAATGACAAAGCCTGATTTGATTAAACAGAAATCAAAATACAAAAGTGGAATGTAATTGTTAGATAGATGTACTAATAGCTGAACAGACCAATAATTTGTAGCATAAGAATGTCACCTTGTATGTATATACTCGTATGTATACAATAAATCCACTTTGAGTTCATCTTGATTACCCGTTTGCACTATAAAATGAATGCATCTTGTAATCACTCTATAGGATAGTCAAGGGTTAAGAAAGTTGAACCACATTTCTATATTCATCAGTCCATTAAAAAATGTCATTTCAATGTCTACTCCTGAGTTTTGTATACAGACTAAGGCTCCTAGTTTGGGTAACTAACAACAAGGGCAGTCACAAGAAAGGCCCCTAGATTTTCAAACAAAAACATTTGAATTGAGAGTAAGGAATGGCTGGTGAAGTTACCTGAATTATGCCTTTCACTCTCCAAACCCCATGTTTGAGAACAACGATTTGGGGATCATTTGGATGTAATGCTTTGAGCTCCTGTCTAACAGCGGCAATGTTAGCATTATGCTCCTCTGACAACGGTATAGCAGCGATTTCCCCCGTACTACCTACCTTCTTCCCCAGCACAACCCGAGAATCTCCGAGACTGGCAATGAAGAGAGTCTGCTGTGATATTACCCCAACTAGGCAGCAAGTACCAACTGTTGCCAGATGAGGTTGAGAATTCCACTTGTCTGAAACAAGGTCAGTGAATCCCCTCTCAGTCTCCAAGAAAGCCCTTTGGATCGTATCAGCAGTCACAACGCCGTTCTCTTCAGTTGCTGACATTGCTGCACCAACATTAAAAGCTAAGAATGCAAACATAAACAGAGGGTTTCCTTTATGACACCATTAACACTTCATGTACTCGGGGTGAAGCCTATGGAACTATGACACTCATATAAGCCATATATAAAAGATGAATGCACTTTTTTTAAACAATCACTCGTGAACTTAAGCAATACCTCCAACATAATCATTCGTGAACTTAAGCAATACCTCCAACATAATCAGCACTGCCATTTACAGTGATGAATTTTTATTTTAAAATTTCATCTGTTTAACCTCAAATTTGAAAACTAATGTACTTAAAGGAAGCATCATAGACTTTATAGTTGCAGCTCTAGAATCTCAACAGCCATTGGCAATGCCATTCCCTATCACAAACTTAAAAGACCTTCAAATGATCAAATAGTGAAAACTGACCAATGAATCCTATCATCTCCTTATAACATAAGATCCTTTCGACATTCTTTTAATCTGTAGAACAGGAACAGAAACCGTAGTCTAGAGATACGTTAAAATGGGCTCGCTAATTCTATGCTGTCTCTCATCTAGCTGGTGTCCTTTACCTATGTTTTGGGAGTAATTGCAAATTGCCAGATATAGTAACAACAAAAGCTTTAAAGACCATCATCATCAATTCATACCAATGTAAATGCAGCAAAACCTTGTGCAGTCTGTATTCAACACCCAAAACACAATCAAAATCACTAAATCAAAATCCACAGTGATCTAATTTATGAATTCAGGTTAAGAAAGAACATGAAAGCTAGGTCATCACCATTCCCCCAGTCAATCAGCTCAAGAATCAATATATTTCTTCAATTGGATATATCCACGACAATTCCACAAACACATGATCTGCACACTATTTACTCCAATCCTACATTACTAGCCACGCCCAATTCCAGCTAAACGCGCATAGAAATCACAACTCCAACCTCAAACACACAAGTCAAACGCAATCGAAGCTAAAGAGAAAAAGTAAAACGAAAACCCCCAAATTCGATAGGCAAACAGTACGAACCTTGGAGATGTCGAAACAAATTATCGCAGACGTATCGAGCAGCTTCAGGGCCACCATGGCCATCGTAGACTCCAACGAAGGTCCCGAACCGACCCGACTCAATCCGGCTCTGATCCTCCAGCACCCGATTCGCCTGGACCACGGCCATCGAGAACTCCCCGCCCCCGTATCTCCCAACATCGTGATACCACAGCAGCCCGTCCCTCCCAAACGCGCCATTGGAGGAGCTACTGTAACTGCCTGCGCCGCCGCCGCCGCCGCCGCTATTACTATTCTCACTAGTAGTATTGCTCCAGCACAGCGAGAGGAGATTCATCAAAGCTCCTCCGAGCATCCCACATGGAGCTCCGAAATGGGGGAAAAAAATAAAAAATAAAAACACTAAATAAAATTAAATTAAAAAAAGTCAAATTGGGGCAGAGCTAGCTAGCTAGCACAATGTTACGTGATTATATAAATATAACAATTGATTGTATATGGAAATCTGTATGTATATGCAGAGAGAGAGAGAGAGAGAGAGAGAGAGAGAGAGAGAGGGGAGGAGTAGGGGGTGTTGGGTAGAGGAGGAACAAGGCAGGAAGGTGTTCATTCCGTTTACAAGGACGACGGGGCTGAAGGGGGGGCACTTTGTCGGGTGTTGTTTTCAATGTCTGGAATACGTATTTCTTCCCAATATGCCCCTCCGTATACGCGTTCTACTATCCACTTTTTTATGCAATCTTGCAATAATGATTCATGTGATTACTATATTGAGAGGGGTAAAATGGTAAATAATTATTACTCCGTATTTCTCAACAAAATATATTGAGAGGGGTAAAATGGTAAAACGGTAATCTCCCGTTCAAGGGTCCTACTTCTCCGCCAGACCGAATTGGTGGTAAATAAGTAAATAACAGTTCATTATGTAGAATGATTAGTGTTCGACGTTCACAAGAAGTCACGTGTTTGATCATCTGTTGTTGTCTACAACTATAAACCGAGCTAAGCTACCCATAAAGACAATTTTTTTTAACTTTAACGTATACGAGTATGAATAATAGTCATTCATGACCTATAATGGCAGAGAGTAATTACCTTTTTTATGGTGGAATAATGGTCATGTTTTTATGGTAGGGTAGTCGTTGTTTATGAAGATTTATGTTTTCATTTATTCTATAATGACTAGTTATAATTGTATATGACAACTAGTATGATTGAGCTAATTTCGTGAGTTTAATTTGGGTATCTAATTGGTTATTCGAGTCATTGGGCTTGTTAAGTCATTTGGGCTAATACCATCAACTACATTCAAATTAGTCAAATTTTACACTCCATACTTAACTTTTGAGAATTTCTCAACCCCTTTATGTATGACATTTGTATCGAATTTCGTAATTGATTTATTTTTATAATTACAGTATATTTTTTACAAAAATCAAACTTTGGGATTAATACTCTACTTGTCGTTACTATGAACTGATAGGCTAAAAATGACAACTTCTCAAAATCAAATGCTAAATTTGGTCGATTTTGAACGAGTAAAGTGAAAACAAACAATCGAAGTGGATAACAAGTTATATGTTTGAGAAGTTTTTGGATAAAAGTTAAACTTTGTCAATGCATATTAGTTGGACGAAACAAATTTTGTCCATATCAAAAGCTATTGGGCCAGCTCATATGCAAAAAACAGAGCTCAGGATATTTTTTAATATTTGGGCTGTATAGCATTTAATTAAAGAGGCCCACTGCTTCTCAATTATCAATGCAACAATACATACAAATGTACAATAGTTATACCATAGACCCAAGTCTACTTTACAAAGTCAATCGGGATTTAAAATACATAATTTACATATTAAATATTTACAATTTGAATTGTGAACATTTAATATGTAAATTGTGAATATTCTGTATGTAAATTGTGTATTTTAGATCCCGATCTATCTTGTAAATTGTAACCATTCAGTATTGTGTAAGGAAAATCACTGCAAAGGGTAAAGGAGATGACCAATGCATGAAAAGACGAAAATACCCTTGTTTTGGACCGCCATTTGACGAGAATTTTTACAGTGGACTAAAAGTGACAACGATTAAATAAAACTAGCCACAATGTGACAAAATGAATGAAGTGGACTAAAATTGACAATGCCCCAATAACAGTAGGACCAAAAATGACAATGACTCTTATTTTGTTACATTTATGAAAATTTCATATCTTAATTTTTCAAGTCACACGATATTTTCAATTTTTTTTTAATAAATATTCATGATTCTTTATAAGGTAGATTTTAAAATATTATATTTTATAAAAACCTCTTAACTAAATGCTCCAACTTATTTTGTTTGTGATCGACCTAGTGGGTTCCAACTAAGCATTAATTCAAATCCAGCTAAAACCTTTGTGAGTGAAATTAAGACCCCAAAAACTCCAAAACCAAACCTTGAAAAGATCTAGCATAGTTTCGGGGGCCTTCATGTTTATGCAGGCAGCCAAAAATCACAAACAAAAACCAACAAAAAAATAGGTCAATTCCAACACTATTTTGATGTCTCTAAGAATTAAAGCATATTGGAATTATGTCAGACCCATAGTGCTTTGTTGATGAGTTATCCCTTTCCTTGCAAAGTTGTTACTAACTGAGGCTGAGACATATCCTCAGCTCACCCCACTCCCTACTTGTGCTCATGTTCCACTTCAAAGGTGACACATTTCCACCATTTTTCACTTCCAACTTCTCCACTTGCACACTAGTTGTTTTTAGGTCACGATAATTTGGTATGACGTCAATTTTCTTTTGTTGTTGTATCTATGTTTGCTTGGGAATCCATTATGTGGTTGTATCTATGTTATTATAGATGCTGGAATAATAGACATGGATTCATCTAAATAGATCATCGCGACATAATTCAATCACCTTAGGGCTTATTAGTCTAGTCCAAATGCATCACAATTCACAAACTAATATCACAGGTTTAATATAGCGAGTTGGGTATGTATGAAATACGTGACCCACAAGAATCAACTCTAAATGTGGCGCCCTAGCTTCAAAGACTCAACTCGATAGGGAATGCTTGTTGGAGGGCATCGCAAGAATAACAAGGGAAACTAATTATGACCACAATGGCTATATTTGGATAATAGGGGACATGCGCTTTAATTGCAAATTGAAAACCTATCAAAAGCAACCCAACCATTAAAAAAAAAAGCTAGTTATAAATAGACCGCTAACATTAAAAAAAAAGAGATATAAAACTCTACTATTGTAACCTTACAATAGCGAATTCTCATCATCTCCCCTCAAAGTTAATTACTATATATGTATTTATCATCAATAGAGATTACTAATAAGACTTTTTTCAAACCTGATAATCGTCATATCACATTTAAATTAATTTAGAGTTAAATATTTATCAAACTAATATGAAATGGTGTTGTTATTTGATTCACAATTCACAAACCTATAGCATCAAACTTTATTTGAGAAGAGGGGTTGGGACAGTAGCAATGTAGCATAATGAATTCAAGAAAGGGACAGTTGTCTTTACCCTATCAAGATGTTCATCAATATATAGATGAAGGCATCTTTAGATGGGTCATGGGCCATAAAAATAGTACTAACTAGAAATCCAACAAAGCTAAATAAGAACATTTTCTTTGAAAAGACCAATCATATCCACCCACCCAAACAGCCATAATAATGCATTACCAAGCCATAATACATTTATATCCATAAAAATACCTATGACCAAAAAAGGAGGTATAAATTTTACCATGTTGTGGTATCCCAATTGAGTCACATCCTGCAGTTTACTTCCTCTACTATTCATAAGATTGTCACTTATAAGAAACATTACGGTAGATTGTATATAACAAACCAGCTCAAACCAAGAAATTAAAGTCAATAGGTAGCTCTTATACCTGTTGAAGCACATTCCACAGTTTATCTCCGATCATCCACTAGTTTCTCGGGCTGTCTTCATAAGAAACATTAACAGTATGTTTCCTATAGCTAACGAACTCAAACAGTCAAACCAATAATGCCAATAGACAGTTCTCATGTAAAGTCAAATTTAAAACCTTGTGATTACTAAACCAATTACCCAAACAACTCGGCCAAGTCACCTCAAATCCCATAATAAAGTTAGCAAAGAGGCCTTAGTTCAACAGTATAGTACCAGCAGAAATCATAAAACCTTAAACTGTCAGTTCTTGATACCTTTGAATGTCCCCCAGGCCAGCTTTTCAACCACTCATATTGCAACCTGGTAGTTGGTAGTTAGATGGCCATTTTCTGGGGAATAATTAATACAGTTACACAATTACACTCAATTAGAAAAGATAATCAGATGTAACACAGTAACACTAATACATGATCACTCCAAATTAAAGATCAGATTTCATCAGTTTATCATGAGTTTGAACAATTAATTGTTGATAAGGACTTTGTTGTTGGAGTGATAAGCCAATACCAGGAAGTTGAAAAAGCTGTCTGATATTCAGAGGGCAACTAATCCTCCATCAGCCCCTTTGCCATAATGCTGTTAGGAGCATCACTTGGATGGTAGGGATCCCAAAATACATACTTTGATATCAGATGAAGGAACACATGGTATCAAATGAACAAAACAGGTCGAGTTCAATTCAATTTTAAACCGTTTAAACGATACCATGATAGTCAATGACTAATGACAGAGTTGTAAATGAGGATGTACCCTTAGCTGATTTCTGAATTTTGCTGTTGTGGCGGCGACGAATGCTTAGGGAGGGACTAATTTCTGGTGCAGGGTGTAAAGTAACGGTTAATTTTGTGTGAGACTATCTTACGTGAAATGATTGGTTTTGTCGATAAATCGTTTGATGAGGCAATTGTTACAGAAAAACATTGCATAATTCTCAAACAGGTTCATGGTTGCTGTCAAATCTAGGACAGTGACTGTGTCTTGTCTGGTGTCTGCAAAACTGTCTAGCTGTGCATCCAAGTTGATCCTTCCACCCTATAGAACCAATGCAAATAAAAAGAAAAAGAAAAAACAAAGATAAATAACAATGTATTATATTATATTGATGATAAGACTTGTCTAGAAATCTTACAAAACATTATCCAGTTTCATCAAAATACCCTACAATAACATTGGACCACTTGTGCCCTTAGTCCGGTCTGATTCTAACATCATAAGTGTTCTGTCTCAACTAAAAAGTTAGACTAATAATTGGACTATACATTTATTATTTATATATTATAGGTTGAATAGTTGGAGACAGGTATATGGTGGAGTACAGTGAAGCTATTCAACCCCATTATGAAATCAAACAAAGAAGTGGAGGGGAAATGTTGCCTATGATATCAACTATTGTTCTTCCATTAGTGTAATCAAACCCATTGGACATGCAATACTTGTGCGTCCTAGTGACGTGGCATGGCCCGCTTGAGGTTGAGCTGGCAAACATCTAGAAAAAAAGGGCCCAATCACATTGATTCAAACATCTAATTAATGGCCTTAGAGCATCCACAACAATGATTCTTATTTAGGAAATAATGTCTACATGACAAGAGAGAGGAGAGGTGAGAGAAGGTAAAATATATTCCTGCAAAACAAAGGTTAATTGTAGAAAAGTGGACCCCACACAAGATTTGGACAGCCTTTCACGTCGTGCGTGGCTGTCACTCATGCGCCCAGCTAGGCGCGTCAGGCTGACCCATCTGTTTTTTTTAATCAAATTTGTTTTTTTTTTTTTTTTCTAATCACACTTACAAAAACTCCTAAAAACTTTGAAAAAACTCAATTGAAATAAGGATGCTCTTATAAAATTACATATTCTCTTTTATTTTATCAATATGGGCTCTTAATTCATGAAAGAATTAATGACTAACATACAACTGCCAACTTTCATAGTTCTTCATAACTTCTTCATAACAATTAAGAATATATAATTGTGTAACAATTAAGTAAATAACACAAGATAATGTCGTGTATGTTCCTAATACAATGTGTTGCAGTTCCTCCTAATCACGCCGCGCTCCCCAGTAAGAACATTCGAAGAAGAAAGCTTGACGAACGCCGACGAGAAAGCCCGGAAAAACTCCTCCTCGTTAGCCGCAAAACGTTTGACGTGGCCGGCGGTCCGCGGGTCGGTCGGCATCGCGGCGTCAATGTTCAGGACTCCCCGTCCGCTCACCGTGTTAACGTAGTAACGGTTGTCAAACGTTAGAGAGGTGCGGTCGTTGGGCACGGTGGAGATGTTTGCGCTCGACGCTCCCATCGGACAGTTCAAACTTAGCAACGCCGCTAAGTCCGCCGGAACTTTACTCTCCCCTTGAGCGTTTGAATCGAACAAACGTCTCCGAACGTTGACACAGTGCGTTGCTCCCATTGTATGTGCTCCTGTAACAATAAGCAATCAAGAAAACACTAAAATACTTATAACTTTTTAAGTGATGAGAAAAAAATTGTACTACCTCCGTCCCAAAATGGTTGTCTGGTTCGTTTAACGAGACTTGACTGAAGTAATTTTTAATCCAATTTTTCATATTATTAAGTTTAGCATTAATATATAAAATTTATATATTTAGAAACTACATTAAAAGTACTATTAAACACAAAATATTAAATTTAAAAATAAAAAAAAATTACTAAAGAAAATAAGCAAAGAAGGAAGAGTTAGTTTGACCAATGAATAGTAAATAAGACAGGTAAAATGGGACAAAGGGAGTAATTATCTGTGCAATTATCTGAAGATATATACTAGATAAATACAGTTTGTGATTCTGGTATTGAATCACATGTAGATAAATTAGCCTAACTGTTTACAACTGTGACAATTGACCAGATTGACCGGAAAGTCAAATCTGTAACCTTATGATTATTAAGCTAATCAGTTTGACGAACTTAACTAATGGCTAGGTTGTACAGAATACCTATAATGGCGACGGATTCTTCAACGGTGAGTCCTTTCTGGGCGAAAAGGCGGAGCGTGGCGTCGACTCCGGCGGTGGCCGGAGGGAGCAAAGAGTCGGCCAACTTATAATTGGGAGGATTGGAAGAATCTCTACGCCCCAAGGGAACATCAATCAGCGGTCCTCGGACAGCGCAACCGAGTCGCGGAGCGGCTAATACGAGAATGTCGGCGCAGGAGACTCGGCGCGGACACGCAGCTTCCACCACCGACTTGATTGCGTTTATCACCCCTCTTTGGCGTACGCCAAAGTTCTTATCGGACCGCATCTCCGATTGGAATGAATCAATAAGTATAGACGCATCACACCCCTGCATGTCACTCAAAAACCTCAATTCAGAATATCCTCGATCATTTTAACTAAACGTTTAAAACTTATTCATAAAAGTGGAATTCCCTCAAAGCCTCAATACCTCACATTTCAGTCTAACAAGATAGTACATGAATAAATCATGATGACACAATAACGCATTAAGTGGAAGGATAAATGTCTATGTCAATAAAATGTCGCCACCACCGACTATCGAGTTTGATCATGGGTATAACTCCGATCAATCAAGAGTACACTCATTTTAACTACAAGTTTAAACTTGCGGCTCACAAAGAGCCCACACATTTAGTTTATCTCCACACTGCAACTGTTAAGACTGAACGTATTATCCTTATCCAAATCAACTGAGTTATATTGCGGGGAGCACTAAAAGTTTAAATGATAATAGATTGAGTGTCAGACAGATACCTGAACTTGGCAGTCATGGAACATGAGCCTTAGCAAGGGCGGCGGTGGTGGGATCGAGAGGAGGAACGTTTGGGTNACAGTATATTGCCTATTTGCCTATAGCTAACCAAATTCAAACCAATAATGTCAACAGGCAGTTTCCATGGAAAGCCAAACTTGAAACATTGTGATTACTAAGCTAATTATCCAAACAACTCGGCCAAGTCACCTCAAATCCCATAATAAAGTTAGCAAAGAGGCCTTAGTTCAACAGTATAGTACCAGCAGAAATCATAAAACCTTAAACTGTCAGTTCTTGATACCTTTGAATGTCCCCCAGGCCATCCAGCTTTTCAACCACTCATATTGCAAGTTGCAACCTGGTAGTTGGTAGGTAGATGGCCATTTTCTGGGGAATAATTAATCCAGTTACACAATTACATACAATTAGAAAAGATAATCAGATGTAACACAGTAACATTAATACATGATCACTCCAAATTAAAGATCAGATTTCATCAGTTTATCATGAGTTTTAACAATTAATTGTTGATAAGGACTTTGTTGTTGGAGTGATAAGCCAATACCAGGAAGTTGAAAAAGCTGTCTGATATTCAGAGGCAACTAATCCTCCATCAGCCCCTTTGCCATAATGCTGTTAGGAGCATCACTTGGATGGTAGGGATCCCAAATATATACTTTGATTTCAGATGAAGGAACATATCGTATCAAATTAACGAAACATGTCGAGTTCAATCCAATTTAAAACCGTATAAACATACCATGATAGTCAATGACTAATGACAGAGTTGTAAATGAGGATGTGCCCTAAGCCGATTTCTGAATTTTGCTGTCGTGGCAACGACGAATGCTTAGGGAGGGACTAATTTCTGGTGCAGGGTGTGAAGTAACGGTTGATCTTGTGTGAGACTATCTTACGTGAAATGATTGGTTTTGTCGATAAATCGTTGATGAGGCAATTGTTACAAAAAAACATTGCATAATTCTCAAACAGGTTCATGGTTGCTGTCAAATCTAGGACAGTGACTGTGTCTTGTCTGGTGTCTGCAAAACTGTCTAGCTGTGCATCCAAGTTGATCGATCCTTCCACCCTATAGAACCAATGCAAATAAAAATAAAAATGAAAAAACAAGAATAACAATTTATTATATTGATGATAAGACTAGTCTAGAAATCTTACAAAACATTATCCAATTTCATCAAAATACCCTACAATAACATTTGACCACTCGTCACCCTTAGTGTGGTCTGACTCTAACATTATATGCGTTCTGTCTCAACTAGAAGGTTAGACTGCACATTTATTATTTATATATATATTATAGTTCAATAGTTGGAGCCAGGTATGGTGGAGTACAGTGAAGCTATTCAACCCCATTATGAAATCAAACAAAGAAGTGGAGGGGAAATGTTGCCTATGATATCAACTATATATTGTATGTTCTTCCATTAATGTATCTACATTCCAAAATCAAACCCATTGGACGTGCAATACTTGTGCCTGTTGGAGTATTTTGCCATCCTTTACAGTCCTACGGTCCTACCAGACACAAACATGATTAGTTTTGACATATAGAGTTCTAGTGTATTTTAAGTTCCTAACTGAGGAAATCGGTCAGACAAAAAAAAAAAAAAAAAAAAGAAAAGAAGAGAGAAAGACAGCTTTGGGATGAAAAGCAATTCTACAATAAAAGGGTTGTTTGGTAAATAAATCTGTTAAGGTTACATAGCGATGACAGATTTTCCATAAATCAAAGAAAATAAAAGGATTGTTTGGTAAATATATGTATACCTGACATTGACTCAATAATCATAAAATAAAGCATACATAAATAATCTTCAAAAACCATAATTTCTTCATAACAATTAAGAATAATATGATTATGTAACAAGTAAATGACACAAGTTTTAAAAAAAAAAAAAAGTAAATGACACAATATATAATGTCGTGGGTGGAAACAATATAATTGTGACTAACGTTTTCCTAATTAATACAATGTGTTGCAGTTCTCCTAATCACGCCGCGCCCCAGTAAGAACATTCGAAGAAGAAAGCTTGACGAACGCCGACGAGAAAGCCCGGAAAACTCCTCCTCGTTCGCCGCAAAACGTTTGACGTGCCGGCGGTCCGCGGGTCGGTCGGCATCGCGGCGTCAATGTTCAGGATCCCCGCCCGCTCACCGTGTTAACGTAGTAACGGTTGTCAACGTTAGAGAGGTGCGGTCGTTGGGCACGGTGGAGATGTTTGCGCTCGACGCTCCATCGGACAGTTCAAACTTAGCAACGCCGCCAAGTCCGCCGGAACTTTACTCCCGTTGAGCATTTGAATCGAACAAACGTCTCCGAACGTTGACACAATGCGTTGCTCCCATTGTATGTGCTCCTGTAACAATTAAGCAAGAAAACACTAAAATACTTATAATTTTTTAAGTGATGAGAAAAAAATTGTAATTATCTGTGCAATTATCTGAAGATATATACTAAATAAATACAGTTTGTGATCTTGACATTGAATCACAGGTAAATAAATTAGCCTAGTTGTATACAACTGTGACAATTGGCCAGATCGATTGAAAAGTCAAATCTGTAGCCTTATGGTTATTAAGCTAATCAGTTTGACCAACTTGACTAATAGCTTGTACAGATTACCTATAATGGCAACGGATTCTTCAACGGTGAGTCCTTTCTGGGCGAAAAGGCGGAGCGTGGCGTCGACTCCGGCGGTGGCCGGAGGGAGCAAAGAGTCGGCCAACTTATAATTGGGAGGATTGGAAGAATCTCTACGCCCAAGGGAACATCAATCAGCGGTCCTCCGGACAGCGCAACGAGTCGCGAGCGGCTAATACGAGAATGTCGGCGCAGGAGACTCGGCGCGGACACGCAGCTTCCACACACCGACTTGATTGCGTTTATCACCCCTCTTTGGCGTACGCCAAAGTTCTTATCGACCGCATCTCCGATTGGAATGAATCAATAAGTATAGACGCATCACACCCCTGCATGTCACTCAAAAACCTCAATTCAGAATATCCTCGATCATTTTAACTAAACCTTTAAACTTGTCCACAAAAGTGAAATTTTCTCTTTCTCAGTACCTCACATCTCAGCTTAACAAGATATTAAATGAATAAATCATTATGACTTAATGACTCATTAGGTAGAAGGATCAATGTTTGTGTCAATAAAGAGTCGGCCACCACCAACTATCAGAGCTTGATCATGGGTATAACTCCCATCAATCAAGAATACACTCATTTTAACTATAAGTTTAAACTTGCCTACAAAAGGAAATTTTTTTCTGGACCACACCCCTACCAACAAAATAGTGAAAATGTAAATCATGGCAACTCAACCTCTCATTAAATAGAACGACTGGTGCTCACAAAGAGTCCACCACATTAGGAGTAACTGCACATTGCAACCGTTAAAACTAACAATCTTTTGTCTTGGTCTATAATTTAACACCCGAGAATCAACTGAGTTATATATACGAGCACTAAAAGTTTAAACTGATAATGAGAGTGTCGACAAACAGATACCTGAACTTGGCAATCATGGAACATGAGCCTTAGCAAGGCCGCCGCGGTGGTGGGATCGGATAGGAGGAACGTTTGGGTGGCACCTCGAACAATGGTCTCTAGTTGAGGGCAAGATTGGTCGTAGAAACCATAAGAAAGGCCATTATTGTGGTGATGAATAAGCTTATCTGTTTGTCCTAACACACCAGACAAGACAACCTGAAACAATAGAAATATGAATGAAAGTTTCTCAGACAGATCCATTTTAACGAGAGATCAATGGAATTGAAGTCTACACATTCAAGAGGTTTCAGGGATCGGGTCTGGCATGGCAGGATGGTACAATACACGCACTTATATAAATGCACGCATGCAGGCCGGCCCCGCCCAGTTTGGTTTAATTTTCTGATATCAAACCAACTTGTTATTTTTTAAGAGCAATAGAACAGTGACCAAATTTAATGTTTTGCAAAGTTAGTTAGTACGGTTCCAATTTTCGATTTTTGTATGTTATCTTCTCCATTTACATATATACATACATACCCTCTCCATTTAATTACATATATACAATATTTATGTAATATTATTATAACAACAAAAAAAATCCAAAGATCAAACAATTGTTACTTTGACAAAAACTATATATAACTAGTAACAAAAGCATAGGTTTATTTCCTTATATTCATGTTTTAATGGCAGGTCCTTGACTTGACTTTCCAAGTTGTAGCCCAACACACAAAAAAAAAAAAAAAAAAATAGTTAGAGCCGTTTATAACATGCCCAGGGACTAACAATTCAAATATTCTTTACAGTGGTTGCATCGGACATAGAAGTAGTGCAGTTCTGTAAGATATACTAAATTAAACACTAGAACGTATTTGACTGACAATTTATTTCAAAATATTCAAGTTGGATGTCTTCTAACACTCGTTATACACTCATGACCATCAAATAGCTTAATTTTTTGTTTCAACATGTTTTGGATGTCTTCTAACACTTGTTCCAATACTTGTGATCATCAATTTTTTGTTATTTTTTTTAGAATTGTATTGAAACTTTTAAATTTGCTACTATGTGTGCATATCATAATTAGTCACGAGTGCAACAATGTGGGTGAGAGTTTTGATATGATATAAGATTGAGTGTTGGAATTTATTGGAGTGTGACACTTTTCAACGCCTAAAGGCTAAAGTTGGAAAGTGGGGGCAGGGTATAGTTAGCAGCTAGCAAATCGTGTATGAATGTTCGTTGATAGGTCAAAGCTGCACTCTTAATTTTTCAGTTGTACCTAACTAAACTCACAAAATAATTGGCATTTTAATGCTAAATTAAAAATAAAAATCATAGTTTACTTGCAAGATCACTATTAATATGTGCATAGTAAATTTCACTCTTTTGTGTAATAATTGTCGAACCATCATGAGAAGTAACCCACACTATGAAGACTCGGTGGATAGTCTGACATGTGTGAAATATATACACAGAGTATTTTATAAATATTGTAAACTTAGCTTGAAAATTTACAATAATTTTATAAATAATTATAAAATTGACTCATCATTATTATTTTTTAAAATATCAGTTAAAATATAGTAAAATTACTTCCAATAAGAATTAAACCAAGCCATCCATGACCTAGTTTGATAGCCATCCAATGCAAAAAGAAAGAGCAATGGCCCTATATTGAAACACCATTAATTGTAGCAAAACACAATTTACGCTCCAAACAATCACATCCATTAACCAGAGATACAAAACTGCACCTCTAATTAACTCCTTCAATTCAATTCAATGCCTCTGCTAAAACTATATTTAATCCACTCATAAACAAATGCAGAAAAGTTAATCCACATTTCACCTCTCCAAAAAATCACCATGAACACTTTATTATCTCCTTTGCAATACTTGTTAATCTTTGTCTCTCTCATTATCACTAACCCATATTTTCTTCATGGATTCCAAGCCAAAAGTGTCATTGACTCCCCACTTTTAACTAAGAAAATTGGAACCAATTCCATTCTTGTAGTTGATCCAAATGGAGATGGGGATTTTCAATCTGTTCAAGCAGCAATTGATCATGTTCCTCGAGGGAATTCCAATTGGATAGTCATACATGTCAAAAAAGGCGTTTACAGGTAACTCTCCTCATAAAATTAAATTTTCCTTTCTCGATCAAGAACTTGTTGTCAAAAGAAAAAAGTGTTGAATTTTTTTTAACTAAAAGTCTTAAGCTCAAGCCGTATATAAATGAAGCAATAGGCATTGAATTACACTAATAATGGTTCCCCAGCAGCTTTTTCTCTTAAATTGTTTATTGGTCTCCTTGATTTCAACCTGTTAGCTATAAACAACTTAGGCTAGTTTATTTCTTTGAGATATTTTGTTGATCACAAAGCAAACTTCACCTAAAACGCACCATCAAGTAACCGTATGTTTTTTTTTTTAATATATAAATCAAAGCTGGAGAAATGGTTTAATTTCCAGAAAATCAGTCAATTCATATGATGCATGCAGAGAAGATTTGGGCCAACAATAGTGGCAGCCTTAAATTGATAGGGAGTTGTTAGATTTGCAAATTAAAGCTGTCCAACTAAACCATTACAACTGTTGAATGCAACAACATGTGAGTGTTATTACGTTGTTTTCCGAGGTGTAATTGCATATTTTTGCGATATGTACAATGTACATACTGTGGAGTGAGAATGAACATGTGACTATGGCTTCCACTTTATAGTCACGTCCAATTTTTGACTGAGTGGTACATGGAGCGACACCAACTCCGCCGCCCTCCTCCCTAACCCCAACCGCCGGTACTCGCCGCCGGCAGTTAATTAAGATAGTCAAACACCGGCATATCTAAATTATCGGTCCTTTAATCATCAATAACTCCCTCATCAAGCAACAAAAATAAATAAATAAATAAATAAATAAATTTGTGTGTATATATTTATAGGAAAAAATACTAAAAATAATAAATGATGTAATATATTTAAGAATGTGCATAATTTGGTGAAATACTAGTTAACCAACAGAATTGACAAATTTCGATTAACCGTTTTTAATTGAAATATTTTGATTTGGTTAATCATTTTTTTTTAAATTAGGTAATTAGGTTTGAAATTGTCTGTGTGTGTGTGGACGAAGGGGTCCACTTTCGCGAAAGGCATCCTTCGTCTCCATGGCTGGCTGGCCGGAGACAAGGGTCTCTTAGGTTTCCAACGACAACTTTTTTTTTCTAAATGATTATTTTATTTAAAATTATTAAAATACAATTAAAAAAAATATTTTTAAATAAAGGAGCCGACACGTCAACAGTAAACAAGTCATTTTAAGTGTAATTGCATTACTTTGTGTTGTTAAGGGATCTAATTGTAGATTTTTGAGATCAGTGGCTTACTTGCAGTTTAGTGTGTAGTTGGATGACCTATTTGACACTTTAGTATCATCATATCGGTTATCATTTATTGAAAGGACATATTAAAACTTATATCGCTAAATTGTAAAAACCTTGATAACTGATTATGATAAATTTTTAATATATAGTAGCTTAGTGTAAATATGTGATTGAATAATTAAGTGATCAAGAATATATATAAATATGCAGAGAACAGGTGCACATACCAGCCAATAAACCCTACATATTCATGAGAGGAAGTGGAAGAGGGAAGAGCGTGATTGCGTGGTCTCACAGTTCAGGTGACGCTAATAGCTCTGCCACTTTCAGGGCTGAAGCTCCTCACTTCATTGCCTATGGCATTAGCTTCAAGGTTTCTACTCACTCATTACCCCAAATTATATTGCCACTATTTTGTTGATACCATCATATCGCTACCACGTGTATAGATCAACACTTTTCCGCTATACCCACTATTTGAGGGTGTGAATTTGAGTAAATTTCATCTTGTAATAATCCTAGCGGCATAGATCGAACACAAATGACTACAAGGAAATAAATCAGTCTAGTTGATTGGCTCAAATTAAAAAGGCCAATAAGTCGTTCCCATTGAGAATTGAACTTGAAATCCTGCCTTATGGCTCTAGTTGGTGCCTAGCTAACTGGCCCAAACCAAAAAGGCCAATAAGTCATTCCTATTGAGAATTGAACTTGAAATCCTGCCTTATGGCTTTAGTTGGCGCCTAGCTAACTGGCCCAAACCAAGAATGTCAAATAGGCCGCTCTCACTTGAATCAAACTTAGAAACCGGTTCTTATGGTGCTAGCTAGCAAATGTCCACAAGGTAAACCAGCCTAGCTGATCAGCTCAAAAAAAAAAAAAGAGGCCATTAGGCCGCTCTAGTGAAAATCAAACTTGAAATTTTGTGGTTACTAAACTAACAACCTGACCAACTTAGTTGAGATTGACCTTTATATTTTTCATTTTTAAACAAAAGATATTATCAATATGTCTCGAGAGGTTGGGTTGGCCGAGTAAATCAAAGTAGGTCATAATAAGTTCAATTCTTGTCAATGCCTGATCGAACATGTAACACATCTTTCTCATGTGTAATTTGCGGGGTAGATTGTATGAATATCAGGAATTTGGTGATCTAACTAACTATATTTCACATTGACCTAGAATGGTGCTCCCCTAGGGACGACTCAAACCTCACACAACCAATCATCAGTTGCAGCAGTGGTAGCAGCAGACAAGGCAGCCTTCTACAGCTGTGGATTCTTAAGCTCACACAACACTCTCTTTGACTACAAAGGCAGACACTACTACAATCACTGCTACATTCAGGGCTCCACGGATTCCATTTTTGGCCGAGGACTATCCATGTTTAATGTCAGTTACTTAATTAACTTCAATTCCAAACTACCCACCATGCATGCATGCCACTGCTTAACTGATGGCTTTTGTTTTCTGCTTCTGTTTGGGTTTAGGGGTGTGAGATATTTGTGGTTGCAGACAAGAGAGCAGAGGTTCATAGCTCTGTGACAGCACAACATAGGGATAGTGCAAAAGAGAAGAGTGGATTTGTGTTTTTGAATGGGAAGGTGTATGGGGTTGGAGATGTGTACTTGGGGAGAGCTAAAGGGGCTTATTCCAGGGTGGTTTTTGCAAATACATATTTGTCCAGGATTGTCATTTCCAAGGGTTGGACCAACTGGAGCCATACAGGCCATACAAAGTAAGTACCAAAAAAAAAACATTTTTTTTTTAATTTTATTTTTCAATATCGATAAAATTATTTTTTATTTTGATCTCATGACTATTCTGAGTAGACATTTACACCATGCGGAGTACAAGTGTCACGGACCGGGTTCAGCCACAAAAGATCGAGCCCATTGGTCGAAGCAGCTGAGTGAAGAAGAAGCCGCGGCTTTCCTATCTATCGGCTTCATTCAAGGCTCGGAGTGGCTCCCGGTGGCTATAAGTTCACGTACACTAGCTTCAACTCTGACAGGGGCCTTTGGGATTAAGGATTTAACCTTTTTGGAAAGAAAGATGGAGAATTAAGAAATAGATTTTGGGGAATAGAATTTATGAAATAGAATAGAGTTATTGTAAACTGTGAAGTGCATTGGTAGTTCTAATGATGATGCCTCCAGTAGTTGCTCCTTGAACATAGGAACTATGCAAGTGAAAGATAGGAATACAAAATGATCGAATAGAGTTTGTATATAGGTCTATTGAGTATAAAAACTCCTATTTATACAAAGAGATTATCATGTCTTTTATCTATACAAAGTGAAGGATTGGTGGCTAGGCACAACTGCACAAGTAAGACTCGTCTAATATGTTTCCACTTCACTTCCTGGTATTAAATATTCACAATTTTTCAACCCTATATTCATAATTTTGTTATATAGATTCAAAAATTGTGTTATACTGTTGAATATAAATTATGAAAATGTGAATATAAAATTCTGTAATTGTGAACATCAAGGTGGACCCGGATCCATGGCCTAACAACCGTAACGCTCCCACTAATAAGTTAGGCCCAACAAGTTATAGCCCATTAACAGGTAGATCTCCTTTAGCCCAGCCCAACAGTTAGCAACAGGCCCAAGCTATATATCTAGGGCTCCGTTTACGCCAATGCGTGAACACTCCGAACGACATTGAGCAGCAGAAGAGAGCAAAAATGGAGGCCGGAGACGAAGGTATAGAGATAGTCGACTCCAAAGACTTGCAGCAGCAGAGCAAAGCCTTCGACAAGCTCACCGATCATGTCGAAGATCGTCAGCTGGACTCCTCGCGTGTTCAAACGGTATCCATATTTATGCTCATATACTAATACATATTTAAGGGGTTTTTTTTTGGATGATATTTGTTTGTGAATTTTAGATTTGATTTTTTAAAACAAAAATGCAGGCTATGGCCTCAATTGCTGCATCGAGGGAAGCTGATATTCAAGCTATGAGGATGAGGTATGTTGAATATTCATGTAAAGCATATGCTTCTTTGAGACTTGGGAGTTGAAAATTTGAGATTTTATCTTTAATGTTTGGAGCTGTTTTCTGTTTAGTTATTGAATTCATTACCTTTGTTTCACTAGATATCTTGCTGTATCTTTTTCAATGCGAGTAGAATAAAATAAAATAAGAATTTTGGAAGAAAATGCATTAAAATTGGTGATGAGTATTTAATCCAAAGAAGGTTTAGCTGATAGGAATTCATGGATTATGTTGATTTGGATTGACATATAACTTCATGTTATTGGCTAAGTAAAAGAATTGTGAATGTTTCAACTATTTTAAGCAGAGGGATGATTAATAAAGGTTATCTAACATCTTTAATTGAACTTATGGTTTTGAATGGCTTTTAGGACTTTGCGTGCTTGTAAGATATAACAAACTGGTTTCTGATTGAAATTTACTTGAAACTCAGGTTAATCTCTCTAAGGTGGAGATTAAGTTTCCTTTATAAGAATAGGATAAATTGGATTGATAATAGCAATGCTGTTGAAATTTCCTTTCTTTAGTCCATACTTCATCTTCTCCTTCATGTTTTTGACAAGGTTTTGAAGTGCCTATTTTAGTATAGTGAGATTATGGATAGTAAAAACTAAATAGTATATGGCAGTAACATAGTTAACAATTAGATACTCATTGGGTAAAAAGATGTTTAAATTTTATAAAAGTAATTCACTTTACTGTTAAACCAAAATTATTTAATATGCATTTATATTAATTTATATAAAGTATATACATCAGCAAATTGTTTCCATTTCAGGGAGAAGGAGCTGGCTGCTGTTAAGATAAATGCTGCTGATGTTGATATAATTGCAAATGAACTTGAGGTCAGTTGGTTTATAGTTTATACACATCCAAACTATTCTTCCGGCAAATGCCTAGCATAATGCTGTGTTTAAACTGCGATGACAGGTGGACAAAAAGGTTGCTGAACGGACACTACGAGAGCACAAAGGTGATGCTGTTGCTGCAATCAGGCACTTGCTCAATACAAATACCTTCTGAAAAGACATGTTTGGGGATTTCCGGTTGGTATCTTGAAATGCCATTGCTTGTTTCTTGGCTATAATACTAATCGGAACATAGCTTGCCCATGCCAGAGTATTTTTTTTTCCTGTAACAATGTACAAACGTTTGAAGATTTCATTTATTTGCAATTTTTTTTTTTTTTGCAATGTTTCCTTTCAAAGTGCTTATGAGGAATCATTGTGCTTAAACTATCAACTATTCTGATTTCTTCTTATGATACACAGCATTTAGCCATATCTGTATCAAACCTGGATGAGCTCTGAGACTACTAGTTCAACTTAGACAACAACAAAAAATATCTTATTACCTTTTTTTTTAAATTTATTTTTTGCTCGGTAGACCATGGGAAAAAGTCCAATCTGCAGGAAATGCAGAGGGGATCATAAATCATAAACTGTACAAAGTTGAGTCTACAGAAGAAACAAAAGTGGGGAAAATTTCCTCTACAGTTACACAGTTGTTACAGATGAACACATTTCTGAAACAGCTCGACTTAGCAACATTAGAACGACACTCTAACTCACCTTGGTGTGAGGAGAACCTTTGTTCCAAAACTCTACACTTAAGGATCCCATTACTCCCGCTACTATCCTATCAACTGCTTTTTGAGCCTCTCGTGGGCACGGGCAGCTTGAGGATAACTAGGAAATAACACCTTTCTGCTTCTCTTACATATCGCACTTCTCCATTCATGAGTGTCACTATTTTCCTGCACATACTCAGCCCTAATCCTTCCCGAGTTTCCCATTCACTGTTGTTGAACACGTCCTGGACCAGCGCTGAAGGAAGACCTTCGCCTGGGCAGATAAACCTTTTTCAAGAAAAATTAAAACAGGTGACTAGTTGAACCGCGAAGGGGAAAGTAGTCCCAATTGCTGAAATCAAACTCTTCAGTTTTTATTGCACAATTTTTTTTGACTGAAACCGACTTCATAGCTCATAAAAGAAACATAATTGTAACTTACGATACAAGGGGAAAACAAGAAATGTGATCCATAACTTTGTTAACTAGTTACTTTACAGTTTTACCAAATACTAGAGTATATGAGCATAAACCCCCTCTAGCCCACAAGGAAATAAATCCCCCAATAACTTCTACTTCATTTTGCCTTCTTAATCTAACTAATTGGTGTACACATGTAAGCTATACTTGATAAGTTCAATGTCTAGCCATCCAAGGGATCTAGATTCCTTATCAAAGTTTCCTTACATAGATATATCAAGATTTGTTGGAAGAAATTTTAACACGAAATTACATTCCACGACCGCACTTATATCATTTTTTTGCTCCCCTATTGTCATTATTTAAGTATGTATTCTCTAAAGGAAGGAGACAAGTGATAGCAGTGGATGTAGTTCACTCCAACAATATGACAGTTAAACTCAACAAACAGGAAGGAGCCAATGTTACAGTCAACCTCACCTGAATTCAACGTGCGCTATGGTTGTTCCATCTGAACTTTGCCTCAAACTAGGCCGAACATGGATTTTTACCCATCCTTTTGGAGTTGGCGCATGATGTACCACGTTCAGCAAAAAATCTGCCAGCACCTGTTGAATTCTTGCTTGATCACCATACACTTTCAGCGTCTTCATTTCGTCTGGAATGTCCAGCATAAATTGCAGACCTCTTTCTCTCAGCAATAGCATTACTTGGCTGACAATTGCGTCTATAACACTCCCAAAATGAAACTCTTCTTTCTCTAGCTCCAGTGAACTGTCAAAACACTAAAGCGTTAGTCAATCTTGTAGAAATAAAGTGCCTCTTTACTCCAGATATTTTACAGATACAGTAGCCCCCGCGCACGCCAAACACACCATCCCCACCATCTAAGATGTACCCACAAGTGGGGGTAACCCTAGCCTAGCTGGCAAAAGATAGAAACTTGTTTCCACAAGGTCACGAGTTCAAATTCCAGCCGTCTTGGTTTGAGCCGGTCAGCTATAGGCAACCTAGGCTGGTTTATCATTGATCCTTTGCCGACTAGGGTCACACGGTGGGGTTTACCTAGTGCACACTCGGGTAGTGGCTGCGGGTTTCCCTCGTCACCCCAAAAAAAAAGATGTACCCACAAGTTCTCGATATATTAGAAGTTAAGTCATAAATGCAAAGCGTTTTTATTTAAACGCACTTACTAGCAAGCCTAATCAATAAAGAGAAATTTACCCATCTTCAATGTTTTCCAGACCAGCATCCCTTAAAATCTTCGACATCTGCTTCTGACAAGCGGCGCTAGTCTCCAGAAACTGCTTTTGATGTTCTGTCAAATTTGTTGCCTCTAATAAAGAACTTGTAAAGCGTATACCATTCAGTGGATTCTTAATTTCCTGGCAGATATATGCCATCACTTTTGACTTAGTGAGCCACTTGTTTTCTTGTTGCCTCTGGATTTTGATGGCTTGCAGCAATTCAGGACTTGCTATCTGCAAGAAACAGAAGGCTCCAATAATCTGACCATCCATATTCACTCTCTTATTTGCGGTCAAGAGGGTTTGCACATATTTTCCATTTCGGTCAAAAAAGTAGAAGGGAAACTTGTCTGTATCTTTGCCTCCAATCGCATGATGCAATGTGATCATGAATTTCATCATAGCATCTGGACCCTTGAGTCGACAGACTCCTCCAAAAAGCTCGCCAATTAACATCTTCCCTATCATTTCCCCTTTGCTCCACCCAGTAAGCTTTTCCATGGCGATGTTCCACTCAGAGCAACAAGCGTTCTCATCTGAAGCAAATATGGGAGGGATCAGAGGATTGGGGCTATGTACAATTGCCTTGTAATCACTTTGTATGTGAATAAATTTGTCCATTACAACTTTCTGTTCCGTCACATCTTGCCCAACAAAACATACACCAACAATTTTATTTGTACAGTCTTTGCTAGAGCAAGCATTGACCACCACAAAAACGGCTTTTGTATGTTGCTCAGTGCCAAATGTTTTCAACTTGATCTCTACATTCCTATCTTCATAACCTGCAATATTTAGCCATACGATTAGCCAATTCTATGAACACTCAGAAAATTTAGCCACAATGATAAGACGAACATGCTTCAACATCACTTTAAAGTTCAGCAAAAACTCAAATTAAAGAACCAATGGGTGAAATATGGTTTTGCATTTCAGATGTGGTGAAAAATAAAGTTAGTTTTAGAATCAATGGGGTCCAAAGAAACTGCATTAGGATTATATGATACGGTATAGCAAAATAAATTAAACATAGACAGAAAGAGATGACCTCTTAAAGCATTAAACAAAAGCTTCTCAGTGGTTTCTTGTGATTCCATATGAACAAGATCATGAACTAATGACTTTCCCATTGCTTCTTCAACTGGCAACCCCACCAACTCAGCAACTTTCGCATTCCATCCATTTATGTGTCCTTCAGCATCTACAGCAAATATCGGAGTGGTTGCAGTTTCTATCAATCTAACCATTTCTCTGGCAACAGAGCTCAGCTCATCCATTCCTTGCAATTCCAATTCTCCTGGCGGAGCATGCACAACAGCCTTAGAATTGCTTGCCTCAGCATCCTTAAAAGAATCGCGTAGAATAAGCTGCAAAGAGTGAATTGCATCCATTTCTGCGTTCTCCCATGGCAAACTACGTCTCTTAACTACTTCTAAAAATGCCTTGAATGAAGATCGAGGGTGCATCCTTTGTCCATCATCTTTATCCTGTGGATGATGCTTAGCACCACCCCACTTAATCTCTTTTGCAGTGTGGGACCGAAACCAGAACAAGAAATCTTTTGGTGTTATATAGGCAACAGCCATCCCACGAACTGCATCACCAAGTGAAGCTGCACCAGAGTACCCTGCATCAGCCAAATTATCAGTGCTCAAACCTGTCGAGTCTCCATGGTAAGTCAATAACCACACAGCTATATCCTTTATCTGGTCTTCAGTAGGTGTCACGCCTAAAGGATAGTATTTGCCCTTATAGTACAATGCAGCCCCATCACATTTCACGAGATCCCTTATACTAGGGCTCTGGGTAACAATCCCAGTGGCGGAGTCCCTTAGAAGCATGTCACACAACAGTGTTTGTGTCCTTAACACATGTTTTTCTGCCAATTGTGATGCCAATTGCAATTCCATATTCAACTGGAGCCCAAAGGCCTGCATAAGAAACTCACAGGCAGAACGAAGGGGGAATGCAATACTCCTAGCCGAAGTGTGATGGCCTACAACCAACCCCCATAGCCTCATCGAATTCCTCCCTCCAACACCTTCATCTTCGTTCCCATTTACAATAACTGCGAGAGTTAACGAGGCAATGGAGCCCATATTGGCCATGTACTGGGCATGGCAACCATGGGGAGCCCGTAGAGTCGAACCAACTAAACACAACGGCTGCTTTAGTGATTCATCCTGAATAACGCGTACCGGAGTGGCATTGCAATCAACAATCATCCTAACCCTGTTTTGTTTAAACAAAAACCTGGAGGCTTGAGGAATATCAGTAGCTGGATAGTGCAGGCCAATATAAGGCTCTAAATCTGGTCTTTTGCTCTCAGCCAAAACCTCCCCATGCTCATCCTCATGAAACTTATACACCATAACTCGATCATACCCGGTTAACTCCCTCACACACTCAACCACAACATCACAAAGATGCTTAATATTCCCACCGGGAAGCGACTGCAAGCGCGAAATGCCCCTCACGGCGAGCTTCTGTGACTGCACAGCCCCGGCTATGGACAGGGCAGGGTCCTCACTCCTAGCAGGCTCCAAGTCAATCACAATGCCAACATCAATCTTATGTAAAATCGCGTAAAAAGGCTTACCGGAATTCTTGGAGTGAACCCAAATAGGGTTCAGCAACGTGATCTCCTGCGCTCCAAACGCCCGTTGGAGCAACACCGAGCTCGAAGGCCTGAAAAGCGTCCTCACATCCACCCCAATCCCCAGGATATCCGGCCGATCCAGACTCGGAACTGACTGAGGCATTAAACCAAGCACCTCGCGTGCATTCTCGCTATACGCAATCACGCGAAAATTCCCCTCCTCCACGCCAATCATACACCCAAAAGGCTGTATGTGACCTCCCCTCTGAATGTTGGACAGGTACGCAGCGATTTGCTGCTCCGCTACAAAAGGAGTCGCGACCTTCACTGATTCAGAGTAATCAAACGACTTCCCCGTCCCGCCGGACCGCTCAAAAACTGCGTGGAGCCTAGCATCCTCAGTGTACTGCGCTACCGCCTTGCTCACAGAATAGCGATTATTCGAGTTACTCGTACCTGAAGATTGAGCAATTTGAGCTGAAGAACTCTGGTGCTCAATAAACCTCTTACTACTACTCCCTGTCCCTGAGCCCGCCATACTCTATCGGAATTCCTTCCTTGTTCGCTCCGCCGCGGATTAGTGTTTTTTTTTCTCTAAGTAATTTCTTTCAAATGATCCATGGAGAATTTAGGTTGAAAACTGTGATGGAGAAGGAGAAATTCATCTCTGTTTAAGTGAAGAAGAAGAAGAGTAGCTTATGACTTATGAGGGAGTATTTTGTATGGCGTGGATCGTGGATCTTCGAGCTTCGGTCTCTTTAATAATTTCTTCTCAGAGTGAGTTCGTTTTGTCCTATGTTTTCTTTGTTTCTTTTGTTATTTTATTTTATTTTTCTTCCTTTGACTTTTATTCCTACTTTAATAATGGGACCTTTTTCTCAAATATTTTTTATGAGATCTTATACCAAGTATTATTTAATGTGGTTAGAGGTAGCTTTGTACCTTTATATATATATTTAGTGAAACACAAGGTGAAATTTGAGTCGGTGATTAAATCTAGATCAACGGTTTAAATTAATAAAAATCTAAAAGAATGTGTTTCTTAGAAATACAAAAGCTAAGTGTTACGCACTTTAAGTGTTAAAATGACACACATTCAGTGTTAAAAATGGCGCACCTTAAATATTAAAATGACGTACCTTAAGTGTTAAAATGACACATCTTAAATGTTAAAATGATACACTTAAGTGTTAAAATGACGCACATTAAATGTAGAACTTATGCACCTTGAATGTATAACTGATGCACCTTAAGTGTTAAAATGACGCACCTTAAGTTTTACAATTACACACGTTAAGTTTTCAAGTGTAGAACTGATGACGCACCTTAAACTTTACAATTACGCACCTTAAATTTTCAAGTGTAGAACTGATGACGCACCTTAAACTTTACAATTACACACGTTAAGTTTTCAAGTGTAGAACTAATGACGCACCTTAAACTTTACAATTACGCACCTTAAATTTTCAAGTGTAGAACTGATGACGCGCTTTAAGTGTTAAAATGACGCATCTCAAGCTTTGAAAATACGCCCCTTAAGCTTTCAACAATACACAAAATTACGATAACGTCACTGTTTTTATTTATTTATGTTCATTCTAGGCAGCTGATTTTGGCAAGATCAATGACTATGATTAATTCGCATATTTTACCTAGAGACCTCCTTCGCATGTGATCTCTCTCACACACACACATACATAAACTTAGGTGATCCTAGCTTCGCTAGACTAATCCTAAGCCCACAAGACCATGCTCCTAAAGCCTTTGCGGATGCAGTCAAATCCTAGTCCTCATTGTCGCCTCTAGTCATACCTTTATCTCAGGCTACGAACCCACTACACTAAATCCCAGGGAACAACCTATCGTCACTATCTGAGGATGTGCATGTCATGTAAATCACACAGGAGAGTTAAATCGCACTATCAATATACTTCTTTCGACTTAATTATGTAGGATATTAGTTCAATAATTATGTTCGACCCATTCGTTCACCCTTTTTTGGCCCATGATACTCTATATTACTATTGAATTTTTATCATCATTATATGAGAGTATGCATTGAGTAAATTATATGTGTAACCTGTAAATCGCGCAAATTATTGTCAAACTCATTTAATTTAAATTATATATAGTTGAAATCACATCAAATAATATGAATTTGGTTGCATTATTGGTGCTTCACAATGAGATTTGTACATGAGTACATCAGAGCATATGAAAACCATACATTTTTTAATGGTGGTGGGGGGTGGGGGGTGGGGGGGGTGTGGGCCCGCAGTTACAATTTAGTCCGCAGTTGGGGTGGGGCCCGATATGATGTCCCATTTCAAATGAGGTGTTTGAGCAGAACTTTTCTATGTCACAGATCCCAAGTTGCGTGAAGACTGAAGAGATTAAATAGTGATGGTGAGGGTCCATATTGAATTAATACCATATGAAAATACATAGTAAATGTTTGGAAAAAAAATGAATAATTGAATGAAAAACTACCGTTCAAGAGATTAATACGTGTGTTGATTAGATGACTATTTACTATGATTTTTTGTATTTAGTCTACATATTTTGAAGATGATAATTTTTGTTGGTGTTGTCGGTGATGTTTAGCAAAGATTTATATAGCTCTGATTTGGAGCTTATATTATTTGTTTATTATTTAGGTCAATATTTTAGGCTTTTTAGGTATTTTTTTAAGTCTAGTGCTCTAAGCAATAATACTATTATTTTCATACATTTATATCCGGTTTTTAGTGGATTGACAAAACCATCAGTACTAAA
Source organism: Ipomoea trifida (assembly GCA_003576665.1). NCBI lineage: Eukaryota > Viridiplantae > Streptophyta > Magnoliopsida > Solanales > Convolvulaceae > Ipomoea > Ipomoea trifida. The sequence continues at coordinate 19,905,188 of CP025656.1, forward strand.
AAAAGGATTAATAATTATCTTTTTGGTTAAATCAAGTTTTTTTTTCTTTCTTTTATGATGAGGACCTCGTAGGCACTATTTAATGGTATATATATAATAGATAAACTTTGATACTGTGTAATATAATAGAGCACACAAACTACATGAGAAAAAATCAAGTTAATTTTCTATGACTTATTATTGAGCATATGTACATATTGAGGTGATATATATTTCTATCATGAATAAAGGCATTATTGTTTAAGTATGATATAGTATGTATGTATTCAATTTAACAACATATCATTTAATTTTAGGTGTAACTGTCCCATATACACAATGTTAAGGTGTCACATACAATTAATTTATTAAAAGGTTAAATATGAAATAACCTTGACAAGAAAATCAGAAATTTTAATTTTGGCTTATTAGATGATTGAAATGATATATAGTTTGATGTACTATATTATCGATCATTCCATGTATAAAATTGATGTGTGTTTAGTCCATTATTATATATACGTCTTAATGGAAAAATAACCTTTGATATATCCTAAGCTTATCCAAAACCAGACACGTTAGCTTAGAATGCAAGAAAATAAAACATGTCAAGTTCATTTGCGGTTTTGATTATCATTTTTTTACCCATGTCTGGTGGGTTCATTACACTAGGGCCATCATCTTTAGATAATGTGGATCCATCTATGTATCAAAGGTCAAATAAATATTGTTAAAATATACTCGCGAAACAAAAAAACTAGTAATAGTTATTCCCCTCTAAAAGGAATAAGTCATCCCCAGAAACATTATTCATGGCAATACAAATATTTACCAAACAACGGAATATGTCTATTACTGGGAATGCTATGTCATTCCCTGTCTATTCCGTGAACCAAACAGCCCGTTAGGATAATGCCTTTACTCAAGCTCTACAAGTTGAGTTTGAATTAGTTTTACAATAATGGTGAAAAAAGCCGAAAGTTGCCTCCTCCATTGCCACGAAACGGAATTGAAGGGCTTCAAGGGGGAAGCGGGGGAGGCGGTCACATTACTAGAAAAATTATAAATTTACCAATGAAAATTGAAAAATGAGAGTGCGCTCTCAAGTAAGAGTCAAACTCTACGAGTCAAATCCCGATTAATGGAATGTGCTCTCAAATAAGTCAGATCTCAATTAATCGGTACAAACTTCACATGTTCAGTAGCGTATTTGATTTTATTTTTGCTACAAACTATAATACATCCAAGTAAGATTGCAAGATGTAATAAATCCAGATTTAGCACATGGAATTATTCGAGCACACATATCAGATGAAAAGCAACCTCGTACGCAGGTCATAATGTTTAGCATAAGAATTGAATTGAAAAAGAAAAGGATGTATTGGTTATCTTAATCCAAAATGGTGGGGGGGCAAGTGAGGTCAGGTCACGTTATCTCCCACGTGAAGTGCACACCCTAATTGGACCCCCCATTTCACATTTCTTCCTTCAACCATCATCCCGTTATCACCTTGTACTATTATTCCCTGGCCGCCCGTCCAATCAGCTTTTACACCTACCCGCCCTGCCCCTTCCCAATTCATTTCTCATCTCTAAAGTTAACGTTTACCTCAATTCTCTAATTTTTATTTTTTAATTTTATTCTTCATTCTTTACTTTTTGTTTTTTTTTTTTTAAAGTTTACTTAAGAAACCGTAAAATATACTAATTATAATCTCAAGAGTATGTACTAAGAATGAAACCATCAATCAAACCGTTCAGTCAAAACTTAGTTCAAATTTGATCAAACTCGAACTCAATATGAATTTGAATTGACTAAATTTAGTAATGAAACTAAATTTGAGTTTATAACTTTTGACTACTCATCAAGTAATTCTCTCTCTATATATATAATAGAGTATATAGAGAGAGAAAGAGAAAGGAACTCATTTTGAGTTAATCAAATTTAACTCAAATCTTATAAAGTCTGAGTTCAAACTTGGGTCAGTAGACTCTTTTGCACCTCCGAAGGTGTTTGATTGGCTGGAAAATACTTTTCATGGTAAATGCTTTTTTAAAGTGGAGAAAAATTTTGTTTTATGTTGTAATGTTGTATGATCGGATGAAAAACATTTTTCATTGAAAGTGAAGCTCATGAAAGTTGAAGAAAACAAATTCTAAGGCATAAAGGTGGTATTTTGTTTTCCACCTGACTTGGAAATAAAATATCCATGGGCTACTATACCATCAATTTTTTTTTTTTTTAATTACATAGGTATATAATAATATAATTTACATATTGGCATTCATTCACTTTCCCAACTGAACACACTATACTAGAGCAAATAATTTAGTACGGAATACTATTATCTTCAAAATGGTACCTAAAACACCATGTGCTTTTACCAAAACAACATATTCCATGAATATAGGCATATATCATAGGATCATATTCCATGAATGTATATCATTGAACAAGAACAAAAGACAAAAATCATGAATAGAACACCAAACACAGCTACATTCTTTGATTTGTGGGACAATAATGGAAATGTTATTTCTTTCCTGAATATGGAACCTCAGGAACAATTTCAGAATGAAAAACTGATGATCATAATAAACGAAAATGGAGTTCTCTTTTTGCGAGAGGAGTTTACAAAATCCGAAAGGAAATAGTCAAAAGCATAACATGCAGCAGCTATTACAAGTATAGACACTGGTCTAACACGGGAAATACTTGACACAACAGATGGCTAACCAAATTTTTGGAATGAATGTTCTTGTATTGGGACGAGGGCTCTTCACTTGGTGTAGAGAACGTCTTCCCATGGGTGGCGGTATAGAGGTTGCTTCAATCTCTTCTGGTCGAATGTGTGCCTGAGATTAAAGAAGGGCGAGATTAATTAAGTATTAGATAGTTGGGAATTTGTAACATGAATTTTGTGGGGAGGAAAAGGTGTGAGTAAAAGTTTTGATGAACTCACCCGATGAGACCAATGGAACGGGCCAGGACAAAGAGACCATTCAGGTAACCAATCCCAACAATTTCATCAATTTCGGGCTTAGTGAACATTCCGCTGCCAGCTAGGAGATCCAAGAATAGTGATCCAATGGCCCCATCAACGTTGAGGACTAGGTTGTTTGCCTTTGAGAGGGTGTAAGTTTCAACCTGAACTGCGTATTCCATGTACTTCACAGAAGGGAAATTTTCACGGGCATAACGTTGAAGTAGTTCCACTCTCTTATCTCTGTTGTCACCTCTCTTTATCCTATAACGGAAGAGATAAAAATTCAGTATGATAGAGATATAAGGCGCGGTTTTTAATTGCATACCAAAGCAAGCAAGGGTTACAATTGCAAATATCTTTGTACCTGTGACCAATTCCTGGCACTCGAATGCCCTTCTTCTTCATGCTTTCCACAAATTCATAAGGTGTAAGACCCTGCAAACATGAGCACAGTGGTGAATTATGAGAATTTCAAAGGGTAAAGGAGATGAATTCTGAACTCCTCTTCATCTACATGGCAGTGCTTGATTTGACACTCACCCTATCATAAGCATCCTTGAAGTACCGAGCAGCATCATCAATAGCCCCACCAAATCGGGGACCAATTGTTAGCAACCCTGTAATAGAGCACCCATTAGTCAATTAGTTGATTGCATAACCCCACAATCAGAAAGAGCCCACCAAGAGGCCATAACATACCAGAAACAAGGCAGGACACTAGATCTTTTCCAGCCCTAGCAGTTACAATACTGTTGTGGGCACCAGATACACAAGGACCGTGATCAGCACACAACATGATGCAAATCTGGTCAAGTCAATGGCAACCAAAAAAACATAAGCAAAGCAAGTTTATAACCTGATGAAAGAGTAACATAAGCACAACAGAAGCAAAGAAATACCTCAATAAAGCGTGAGCAGTAACGAGGAAGGCTGCGTTTGAACCACAACAGTGAAATGACATCACCTACACCTAATCCCTGTTCAACAATAGAGGACATGGGAACACCAGCATAGCATGGCTCTTCACCTGTAAATTGAGGATAAACACGTTCAGTACTTTCACTTCTACAAAGTTACCAAATTCCAAAATCATCAATCATTGATATAAAATAGAAGCAAGTCAAAACCATACCTCTATCATCAGAGATAGTAGAGATAATATGAGTAGGGGCACGAACTTTCCCGCTCTTAATTGCTGTGCTAAGATCCTCTGGAATTTGCGGAGGTGTCACTTCCTTTACAGGAGTAATCTTGCCTGCTTCAACCTACCCAAAAAACCAGGAAGTGGTTACCAAAACTACTACTGGAAGAGAAGTCCAGCATTTCAAGGAAAATGGGGAGGACTCAAGAACTTACCAATTTCGCAAATGTTTCTTTGATTGCTCCTTCAAAAGCTTCATATGAAGTGGGAACTACAGCTCCAGCATCCTGAAGGGCTTGATTCTTTGCTTGGGCAGACTCCAGTTCACCGCCACTCTTTGCTCCCTATTAAAAACATTACCTAGCTAAGTTAGCAATATGGCATGCATTATTGGAGAAATGGCTGTACAATAATACATCTATGATCTATCATTCTCTCTGAGTTTCAGTAGCATTATATTTAGATTTTAGAGTAGATCTTATGTGAGACCGTCTCACATGAGACATGTAATACTCTTTAACTAAAATGTAATACTTTTCTATGGAACCATAAAAAGTATTACACGTCTCATTAGATGATCTTACACAAGACTTATTCTTATGTTTATGAGTATTTAAAAGGGGCAGTAGCTCACCGCATGACCAAACTGTACTTCAGACTTGAAGAGCCTTGCACAAGTTCCACTGACCCAAGCAACCACAGGCTTGTTAATTTTTCCTTGTTTGAGAGCTTCAACTAAGGAGTATTCATCCCTTCCACCAAGTTCCCCAAGAACAACCATCATTTTAACCTAAAGTTTATCAAAAGTAACCAAGAAAAAGTGAACAAGTATGCAAAGGGCTTAAAATTTCAAATGCCAGAAAATGAGTCACAACATAGAAAATATGCATAATTCTCCATTCCTCATTGAGACTCACATTTGAAAGGATTACAGAAATGAAACCTTCAAACCCAGGCCTAATTGTTTTAAGAAATTAGGAATGTAGACTTCAGGTTTTTGAGATTTATGATATTAACAAATTAAGAATTATTCATAGCAAGTCCAGAGTCCCATATCTATCTACAGAAACCAACACGTACTCCCATGTTCATTGCCAAAAATGAAATAAAGTAGTACAACTGATGAAGCAGGCCCTTTAGAAGGGGACAGTTGATTAAAAGCAATTACCTGTGGAATATTGTTAAATCGCAGAACATGATCAGACAATGTTGAACCAGGAAACACATCTCCTCCAATTGCAATACCTGCAGACAAGAGAAATAAACTCTCAAGTTTATTTTACATAACAGCATTAAGGAATCCCACAGAAAAAATAATGAATAGAGTAAAATGACACACCTTCATAAATTCCATCTGTCACTCGGGCAATGGTATTGTACAATTCATTAGACATACCACCCTGTATTTTAGGAGAAACAATATTACTCTTGGAACAACAATCACAAATACAACTTAATGAGGCAATAAGTATTATAAAGATCAGGGGAAGCATTATGTGATTTAACATACAGTAAAATCTTTTTTTTAAGAAACTGTAAATCATATATGAATTGTCAGTTAAGGTTGAAAATCATACACACACAAAGATGATGACAAGTAATTACACACGTAAAGTATTATCAAATTGAGGAGCTTCTATGAAATACTCACTGATTTGGAGACAAATCCAACAGATCCAGGTCTGTATAGCTTGCATTGAATAATGTTATCAATTGTTCCAGCAGTGTCACCAATTCTAAAAGCACCAGCTTGAATTCCTCCAACTGTAGCTGGACCAATAACAACCTGAAAGTGCAATAAGATGGGTTAAAAATCATACACTGCTAAAAAGTAAACAGAAAAAGAGAGTGAGATAAGCCTTGATATATTTCCTGGCTATAACTCAAGGCTTATTGACAGGAGATAACGTGATATAACTTTACCTTGTTGTTTGCCTTTGCATAAGCAATCAATTGCTTGGTGTCTGACTCTGGAACACCTTCAGCTATAATAGCCACAACTCTAATGGTTGGCTGTTTGAGAGCAGCCATGGAGGAAGCAGCAGCACTGCAATTCATTCAAGAAAGAGATATAAGAAATCCTATAATTCCAGATTATTTGAAGGGGAGACAAAAGCATGGAAGGGAAAAGAATCAACCTTCTAAATGATGCAAAGTTAATGAAAACATCAGCTGTGGGGTGAGCAGCACAAGCGGCGTCAATGCTGCAGATGAGAAAAAGTAGGGCATACAAAAATTAGAAGCTGTTTATGAGGCAAGAGAAATTCTAGTACAGAGCAAGAGTGCCGTGTGTCAATCTTAAGTAGTTCAAAGCTACAAATTTAAGTACACTAATCACATTATTGATTCTATTTACATGTGCATTGTTGTTAAGGCTTCCAGTCGGTGGAGACTGGTCGCCTAACGAGCTTGCCTCGCCTTACCAAAAAAAAAACCCTACTAATACATAGCGGAGAGCCTAAGACGCTGACTCCCCCCAGATCTGAAATATGTTTATATGCTAAAATGCTAAATTATGAATATATATATATATATATATATATATATATATATATATATATATATATATATATATATATATATATATATATATATATTGTCATCGCCTAGGCGGTCGGTGACACCTCGCCTTGAAAGTCCGCCTTAACAACAATGTACACGTGTCATGTGTGTGTGTTTAAAGCTCTAAGTTGTAAATCCATTATCTTTTAGCAAGAGCTATACTATATATATATATATATATATATATATATCGTCATCGCCTAGGCAGTCGGTGACACCTCGCCTTGAAAGTCCGCCTTCACAACAATGTACACATGTCATGTGTGTGTTTAAAGCTCTAAGTTGTAAATCCATTATCTTTTAGCAAGAGTTATACTCATAAATGCTCTTTAAGGTTTAAGAAATCTTTTAATTTAACATTGAAATTTTAGTATCACCTCAGTAGTTTCATTGTATGAGGACAGTAAATATTTAGTAAGATTACCAAAACCCAAAGAGAAGGACAATTGAACTTTAATTCTGACAAGGTCCTTTCAGGATCTGAACAAATAAAAGAAAATAAGACAACAGGAAAAGTTGAGAATGAAAAAACTCACGCTGAATGCACTGGGATTGCAATCTCCTCCTGACCGAAGAAGAGCTTTTGGAATCCCTCTGAACCAGGGTTTACAATTCCAGCAACAGAAGGTGTTTCTCTCCCTGTTAATGGCGTGTAATAAGTGAAAGTTAATTAAAATGTTTAACAGTATGTGATACATTGTTTGAGTCCTACAACGTGAAATGAAGCAAAGTACGAGATATATACGTAATACGCACCACAAAGGAAATCGAAATCAAGCATCCGTTGGATGGGAAGTTGCTTGTAGTTGTAGAACAAAGCTTGAGTGGTCTTGGAAAAAAGTTGTCCAGTTGCCATGGTGTCCAATCAATTCACAACTGTTGAAAAAGACAGTATTAGCCAAAAACCTCCATATACATCAAATCCTCATAAAAGAGGCTCACTGCACTAAGTTCTCCATTATCTTTCCTACCCAATTAGAATTTTTTTTTTTTTTTTTTTTTTTTTTTTCTTTATTCTAATTTCATTTTATTTATATTATTAAGAGCTGTTGAAATTTTACCAGAGGGGACTGTGGAGTGGGGCCGCATGTGCGGGCGGCTGCTGCGGTGGCTATAAATGTACCTTATATATGGTGGCTATGGCCGATTTTTTTATTGTTATTTTAAAAAGATTACTCCTATTAGATAAATTGATTTATAGGAACTAGGAAATATATATACATATATATATATATGTGTGTGTGTGTGTTTGTGGATATAACTAAAAGACATTGAATATAGGTGTATATAGGTATATATTATTTTAGAAATTTGAGTGGTTCGGATATACAAAAGAAATATTTAGCTTGAGAATCACACATGTCGCTCTCATTTCAACCATATACTCGGCAAAACAACGATGGAGTCGATTATCCTTGTTCGGGTTTGTTTGGTTCATCGTGTCAGTTATGTTATGGAGAATCTTAAATTTATGATCTTAGTGTGTTCATTCAAATTAAAAAAGTTATAAATATTAGCGAATGTGTGACGTCATATTTCAATAACATGTCGGGAACTGGACTCAACTCTCCAAGTAACCGTCCAACATAGTTATAAATATTAGCGAATGTGCGACGTCATATTTCAATAACATGACGAGAACTGGACTCAACTCTCAAAGTAACCATCCAACATAAATGCACCATTAGATAGGGTCAGGTTCCCGTGCAGTTACCAATGTTACGGAGAATCCTAATTTATGATCTCACTGTGTCCATTCAAATTAACAAAAGTGTTATGTGTTTTGGTAATGCACCATTAAGTGTGCGATATCATAACCTTCCATCTAGGAGAGTCACTACATGTCACTTGACTACAAGATCATTGGCACATAAAGTCCTGTATTTTAATGCATAACATGAAAAGATCCTTTGCTACCTAAGAATGTTATTACTTCATTGGTGAGAAGTGTGGGTAAAATTTACAAAATAAATCAAACAAAATGCATAAACAAAAAAAAAAATAATAATAATTACAACAATTACCTCTTGTTTGTCTTGACATAGGACTATAATGGGAATAATATTTTATAATACAACTATTAATCATCGATTCTTAAAATATAAGCATTATAAGTTTTTTTTCTTTTTTTTTTTGTATTAAAAAAAAGTTTTTTTTTTGAATTAATCTTGTCTAAATAACAAAAATCTTGAAGTAATAACTCTAATCACTCATTGTGATTACACACGATTTTAATAATAAAATATGCGATATATGTCAATCTTAAAAAACAAACAAGCTAAGCTAAAAAAATATTTGCCCTAATAAATTTCATTTAAATGATTTTCCTCTCATAGTAATAAATGGCATACTTAATTACAAATCATATTAGCATCTTCCTAAATATTTTATTTGATATAATAATTATTTGATACAGAGTATTAGATAGTGAACATATATTCATATGCATGTTTCTTCATCTAAAGCTAGTGAACAGATATTCATATGCATGTTTCTTCATTTAAAGCGCATATGAAACGTTTTAAATCAAAGAGTATAATTGTACTTTTCACTTACATAAAGAATACGATAGTTTTAAATAAAGAATATGATAGTTTTAAAATAAGATTTTTTCTTTACACAATTACACAACTTGAAATGGTGTTATAGGATATTACTAAAATCCCATGTATTAAATAAAAATGTTATTTTCCATTCATAAAATCATTATCTAATATATACTCTCTAATGATTTTATAAGGGAATGCAACATTTTCATATCTAAATTAATAAAAAATATTACTTTTCGTCCTTCAAGTATACTATTATTGCAACTTAGGGTCTATTAAATGTTTGTGAAGTGAATTTTTTTTCACTCCTGAATTTTATTATGCTTTAATTATTTAAAAAAAAACTCCTGATAAACTATTGAGTGAAAAAAAAAAAAAAAAGTCCATCACTATTAAGATATCAAAAAGTGATAATAATATAATTTACAAACGGAAGGTATTATTCTTAAACAAAAAAAAGTGTTATTTTCTTATTTATATATATTAAAAAATCTTTATTTTAAATTTTACAAACCCTACCATATGAGTTAATAAAAAGTTTGTTGACCCTACCATATGAGTTAATAATAGGTTTACATATTGGAAAAACATATATGTTAATGAATGGAGTATTAAAGTGTAATTTTATCTTTAAAAAAAGTGTAATTTTAATGAGGGAATGTAATATGATTCTATAAATATTGATTATATAATATTATGTGATAGTAATATTCAATGAATTTGGACCAAACACCATAGTAATTATCTCAAAATATGCATCAAAGTTAATGAAAATAAGAATGCATGAACCATAAAGTAAGTTTGAAATCAAATTTATGGCCAACCAACCTTTCACTATTTCTGTCGTGGAGACTGATAAATAAGGTAAATTGCAAGATATGTCTCAATCGATTTATAAACTCATACATATATGCATTGCGCGCTAATGTCTTGTGCTTTTGGGGCGTTTGGTTCAAGTTATATGAGATAACTAAGGTTATATTTGCTTGGAATATAAGATTCCACTGTTTGGTTCAAGTTATGTAAGATTCCCAGGGAATGTAACATAACCTCCGATGAAGTTTTTAGCTATTGGAAGGGAATGTGAGATACACCCCGATTTCTTAGGTAATCTCACATTCCCTTATCTTATTACTAATATTAAGTTTTGGCATTTTAATCAATTTATCTTGTTTCCGTTGTCTTATTTACATACTTCAATTTAAACCAAACACAAGAATCTAACATTCACAGTTATCTACCATTCCCAGCAATCTAACATTCCTAAGGTAATCTAACATTCCGTGAACAAACGCCCCTTAAATTTATTTTGAATTGATTAATCAGTTGAATTGTGTTTGAAATTACATAAATTATAAGTACAATATATGTAGTAAGTATTATGTCAGCTAAGATTACAAAGCGAGTTTCAGATGTTAGATAGCAGTGGTGTACTTGCAGGGTTTCCGTAAACCAAATATAGGAAGTATTGTATATTAGTTGGAAGGTAGGAAGGTGTGCTTGACTCAATATAGAATATGCTCAAATCAGACATCCTCTCACGAGCGCCTCAATGTTTCGGGAGCCTTTTTTGACCACTTCGAATCTCCACCTTTCCTATTTTATTTTATTATAGTTATTAAAATTATTATACTCCAAAATTATAAATAGTTTTTTTTTTTTGACAAAAAGAAAAAACATTACAATTACTATTTGACGGAGTGCACTTGATAAATATCGTCTTGTGTTGCGCCTACTAGAGTCGAACTTGGAACCTTGTAGTTACTAAGTCAACTACTTAACCAATTTGGCTGGAGTTTTCCATAATAAAATATTTTTTATTTGCATATTCCACTATTTCAATTTATGTCAAATAATGTTAATCAAATATTTTATTATTTAATATTACTTTATTCGATTAACTTGTAATTGGGTTAATCAATTTATGTATAACTAATACATATAATGAACTAGTACAAGCGTTACCTCACGCCATTTGATAAAATATTTGGTACTGAAAAATATTGTATCTGGACAACGTTCTTCCATTCGAATCTATTGATTCTAGCTAAAAGTTTTTGTGAGATATGCCACGTGGACAAGTAGATTGTGAAACAATCTTCTATTGTTGTCGTCTAATATTTTCCATGACAACTCTTAACAAAGTTACAAATATTAAATTCGAAACTGTTTGATAAATATTCATACTTTACGTTACATGATTGTATTATCTGGTACAACTTTTTCTTTTATTTGTATATTAGTCAAATTTTTAAAATTAAATTACACATATTAGTAGTAACTCTCCACACAACATGCATGTCATATATAAATATATGTGTGTGTGTGTGTGAGAGAGAGAGAGAGGATTCAGGTAAGATTGAAGCAAGTTCTTATGTAAAAATTGAAGACTAAGTTTATTCATCTATTTGAGTATATCAATAGTTCAAAGTTGCTGAAAAAAATAAAGGGAAAAGTGTGAGGTCAATTTTATAATATTGCAAAATTAAAAATTTACAATAATTATAAAATTTGATAAAATATTTGGTAAAAAAAATTTGTATTGGAAAAACGTTATTCTATTCGAATTTATTGGCTCTAGCTAAAAGTTTTGGTGAGATATGTCATGAGGACAAGTGGATTGTGAAACAATCTTCTATTGTTGGCGTTTAATGCTTTCTCTGATAACGCTTAACGCGATTATAAAATATTAAATTTGGAACTGTTTGACAAAATCCGTACTTTAATTTATATGATTGTATGCTCTAGTACAACTTTTTATTTAATTTGTATATTAGTTAAGCTGCTTTTAATTAAATTACACGTGTTAGTTGTAACAACACATATATCATTTGAATATATATATATATATATATATATAATTAAGGTGAGAACAAACTCTCATGTAAAAAGTGAAACTAATTTAATCAATCTATTTGAGTAGATCAACGGTTGAGAGTTGCTGAAAAATAATGAGAAAAATGCATGGTCATTTTATAAATATTGCACAATTACAAATTTGCAATAATTAATATTTGATTAAATATTTGGGAAAAATTTGTATAAGGGCAACATTCTTCCATTCAAATTTATTGGTTATAGCTAAAAGTTTCGGTGAAATATGCTATGTGGACAATTGGATTGTGAAACAATCTACTATTCTTTTATTTATATATATATATATATATATATATATATATATATATATATATATATATATATATATATATAGGGTTTAGGTGAGAACAAGTTTTCATGTATAATGTGAAGACTAATTTGACCAATCTATATGATTAGATCAACAATTAAGAGTTGATGAAAAATAAGGAGAAAATGCGCAGTCAATTTTATAAATATTTCAAATTTAAAAATTTACACTTTGTATAACTTTTACCCCATCTTTGTTTCCTAAAACCCCCAAATCATTGATCAATCTTGATGGACGGTTGTCATCTGTCCCCACCCTATTCTCATTTAATTTGAACCTTATATATAGTAGACATACTATGTGAGGAAGCACACTCAGGTGTGAACGTGCATTGCACAAAATTATATTAGAATATGTAAAAGTGTTAAGTTTGAGTGTACATAGATTTAGATTTTGATGGTGTCTTTGAAAGTCATCTTTAGGACTAAAGAAACCCTCATTTCCTCTCTTGATAAACCGACTGAAGAACCCAACTGTTTCTTTGCTAAACGAACGAAAGAAACCAGCTGTTTTTGCCTAACGAAAAAGCAGACCAGCTGAAGGACAAGAGACGGACCAGCAGAAAAAGAAGAAATTGAGAAGACCATAAGACGAAGTTGAGAAGCAAGCAGAATTTCAACTTAAGGGCTAGAATGAAATGATCAGCCGAGAAGTTTTCTGGCATCGGAGGACCAACAAAGAAGTTTCGAAGATCCAGTAGCAGACTAGTGTAGCAAGCAAATCAGAGTAGGAAACAACAAAAAGTATACTAAAAACTTGTATGCTCTATGATATATAAACGTGCAACTCAAAAATAGGTAGAATTTGTAATTTTTCGTAATACAATTTAAAATTCGCACATTTCTTGAATATATTTTTACATATCGTAGAATATAAGTCTATTACAAACAAATACATATACCCAATAATATACATTATATAAAAATTATGTTTCACTAACTTCATCATCCCTTTCAACCATATACTTTGTATCTATCTAATTATATATTTATCATAAAGTCCAAGATAGGCAACTAACCGGTAACAACCAACACTAAAGTCCAGTCGTGGTCAGGCAAACTTACGTGGAATCGAAATGAAAAGTTAGGTTGCAGGCTATGCTTAAAGTATAATCTAAGAATAGCAACTGATAACCAAATTAATCAAAAATGGGAAAGGGCAAAAGTTAGAATACTAAAAAAATATATAATATTTTAGTAAAAATGAAACTATTCATTTACAAAAAATATTAACATATTTTCTAGGATTTTCACTGCTCCATTTTCAAAAGTCAAGAATTGAACCCTTAATATATAGTTAAGGATGAATGCATTCTTACCACTCAACTACACCCCAAGTTAGCATGTTTTAATAATAATAATAATAATAATAATAATAATAATAATAATAATAATAATAATAATAATAATAATAATAATAATAATAGGCAAGAAATATATATGGCATTGTTGAATATGGAAAATGACAGGGAAGAAATATGGCGTGGGGACTTCCCAACAAACTGGTTGGCAAGTACCGATCTATACATTATTCATTATTCATTTGGTTGAAAAAACATGTTCAAGGACTTTGTTTTTCTCAAAAAAAAAAAAAAAAGGACTTTGTTAAGTTTTATGGTCCATCCACAATACTCATCATTATGAGTACTGTACTTTTAGTAAAAAATAGTACAAATTAAACACACACACACGCACATATAATAAAATAATTATTTAAATTTTCTACTTCGCTGGACTATATCTTAGATCATATAAACACGCTCACAGGCCCATGCTTGCGTACAAGAAACACAATCCAAATCCAAACCCAATATGCTCATAAGAAGCACAACGCAAGCGCAAATCTAAACAAAACCCCCACCCTATTGCTAGAAGCAAGTCTTAAGTGATATTTCTCGTCCATTAAATCAATGTCATGGGGACAAATAAGTTCACTAAAGAGCTCATTTTGAGATTTTAATTTTGTACAATTATATCTTATTATTACATGTTCAATAAGTTACAATTGATGTGACACTAACTAAGCTAACACTTGGTGTACTGTTCAGATATATGGTTACATGAATTTTACTTATACATTTTTTAAATTTAATTTTGTATGTAGTATAAATTTTTTGTAATAAATTATAAAATTAAAAAGAATCTACCTTCCCGTCATAATTATTTAAGACAATCAAGACGGTCTAAATTTGGACCTCTATTGAGATATAAGTCAAGAATTAAATACGTTTTTTTTATAGCAATATTAAAATACATTATTCAAAATTGTTTCTTTAAAAAAAGTTAGAGTGTTAATATTATATTTGATAAAATAAATCCCCTAAAATCATTAAAGAAAGGGAAATTATATTACTAGTTGAGAATTACGAGTGTAAAAAAGTATTGCTAATAAACCAAGAGTGATTGGTATTATTCTACTAATTCTTTAGGGCAATAATAAGTCAAGTGGAGGCAGCAGCCAAAATCCATTTTATTTATTTATTTATATATGGGTACAGCCAGCCAATAGTATCCAATGGTCAAACATGGTGTGCACTTTTTTTTTTTTTTTTTTTTTTTGACAAAACATGATGTGCACTTAATAGTGCATGGAAATTAAGGTGAAGATCTAAGATTATTATTATTATTATTGACAAATTAAAAGGGTAGATTCATTCACCCAGATGCTCTCATATTTCAGTCTGAAAATTTGTGGAGAGGTGAATATCAATTGAGAGTTCAAGTGTTTATCGAATCATATTTTTTAAAGAGAAAAATTTGCAATCATTACTTAAGGGTGAAAAATTACTCTTGTATAATAATTTGTAAATCACACCGGAGGAGAAGTAAATTGCATCAGGAAAAACATGTATAACAGACTCAACTTATAAAATATTGACAAGAATCAAACTCATAACAATTTATTACTCTTTTGGGGCATTAAAAATTATTTTTGTGGCTAAGTGTGGTGCGCCGTGCAATATTAGTTTATTATATATCTTCTTGCTTAATCATATTGGCTGGTGGGCTAATATGCTAGGACAAAACATCACCATCCATAATACATATATAAACAAATAAACAATAAAACAAATAAATAAAAATATCCTCGCGTCATTTTTTTAATACAGTAAAAAACCGACAACATAAATAAATTACATGAATGTAGACTAAGTTTTCCATCCAATCATTTATCTAATTACTGTGTGTTTTTCCGAAAAACACAGTTCTCAACTCTAGAGTTTAATTTGTCTCACAAATTCTTATGTAAATTTAATAACATGAAAATAAATTTAAAAAATGGCATACATATAAAAAAAAATTCTTAGTGTATTTTTGCGAATAAATAGTTTATTTCTTGATTAAATAACTAACTAATAACAAAATGTTTTATCA
Source organism: Ipomoea trifida (assembly GCA_003576665.1). Lineage (NCBI taxonomy): Eukaryota > Viridiplantae > Streptophyta > Magnoliopsida > Solanales > Convolvulaceae > Ipomoea > Ipomoea trifida. The sequence goes on from CP025656.1 coordinate 19,920,967, forward strand.
AATAATTTTTGCCAAGAAATGTCAAGTATTTTTCCATTTCTTGTGCATGTGTAGCCGTAATTGCTACTTGAAGATGTGTTATAGGTGAAGCTCGCTTTGTGATCAATCAGTCTAAGTTTTTGGTAACTGATTAATTCAAGCTGAGAATGCCAATTTACAATTTTCACAGAAAATTGAACTTGAAAAGTTGTTATTATCAAATCAATTGTCCGATCAACTTGGTTGAGTTGTGCTAGATGGTATTATACTCAATTATATAGACTATAGAGTGCTGTTTAATTCAATATATTAGTTCAATTCATCCATGGGACGCTAAGCTTATGGTAAATTCAACATATCATTTAACAGATTCCCTGGCCAGCTGTCAATTTTAAAATATATAATAAAGTTTGAATAATATAATATAATAAACTTTTTTTTTTTTTCTTTTCGGTTTGTGATAGGTATGCGGCATTCCACTCTTGACTACAGACTTGTAGCTTGGACTTGAACTAATAATTTCATATTCCTGTTTTTATCTTTATTTTTTGTATGCTAGGATAATGACAGTATAAAATTCTCACATTTATATAATGTAAATAACGAACCAATCGCAATATATAATGAGGCAAAGGACCAACAAATTATTTATTGTCATTATTATTAAAAAAAAAAAAAAGTGGTCCTGGCTATACCATAATACTTTGTATAAAATGAAAATTGAGGACTTTGAGCAATTAAGACAATGACAATGCTAATTAAATGTATAAAGAGTTTTGCACTTTGATTTGTACATATTCATGCAATTTCATTTGATTAATTTTTTGCAAATCAAACAATTCATAAATGACTAATTAATATAATGGGCATATATAGATTCAAACGATCATATCATGGGCATAATAGCAAACTAATCTCCAGTTGTCAATGCAATCTTGGTACAGCCTTGACCATTGTTTCATCTCATACAATATAAAATGGGTTAACATCATGAGAACATTTCAGTTAATTGATTAATTCAAAATAAAGTTAATAGAATGTTTAGTTGGCAGTTGCATTGCGCTGATTTATCTTATTATAGGCATCAGTGAAGGCGGTAGTACTATGACTTTAGGGTAAGGATGTGTGAGTGCTCTCGAGTTTAAGTGCAAATTTTAAAATGAGGGGTGAGCCTCTTGTGAGACCATCTCATAGATATTTATCCATGTGACCGGTTGAAGCAAGATGGAAATGTAATACAAAGTAATTATGATGGAAAATGTAATACTAATTAGGAATAAATTGTTTATTACTTATAAGAGAAAGTGTAATACTCTGGAGAAAAAATGTAACACTTTAAATTAAAATGTATTCCGTAATATTTAGGGGTTGAACAGTTACATATGAGAAAAAATGTAACACTAATCAGAGATAAATTGATTGATTGTTACTTATAAGAGAAAACGTAATACTTATTATGAGAAAAAAAGAAATGTAATACTTTAAAATTAAAATGTAATATTAGGCGGTAAAGAGTTATTTATGAGGAAAATTATAATAAGAGAAAATGTAATATTTATGAAAAACCTGACAAATTGGATCCTCATCTCATAGGAGATTTTGCTTAAAATTAGTGGGTTAGGTAGCTAGCATGCATTGAGGTAGGACAGTGGAATTAAATGGAATGGACCAAACATCAGACATTACAAATTACAAAAATACCTCTTTGATTATAACATTAGAACTATAAAAGAGCAAGCAAACTAAATATGATGACACATATACCAATTCAGAATCTATACTATTTATTAGTAATGCCTGACAGTGATATCAAGCTTGAGAATAGCCTTCAAGTTAGGTATGTCCATGAACTCAGTGGTCATAATCCCAAACCCCTTCACAAATCTAAAAAACCCAGTCCCTGAGACCACAGAAAACTCTCTTTCCTTCATGCTAAAAATATCTGCCCCTTGAATCTCCAAGCTGCTGCCTTTATACTCCCCTTCTGTGAAAATCACTGAGAAAACTAAGTGCAGCCCTTTCCCATCCAGCTGAGAGTTTATGTACAGGCCTTGGGCCCTACCAATCTCCTTGGACTTTGGATCTGGGCCCTCTGTAACTGGATCATCCACTGCAATAATGGTCCCAAATTGGAGGACACTGGTTTTGGGCCCATCCCTTCCTGCCACTGAGATTGCTGATGTGTTTTCACCAGAGAGGTAATCATGGACATAGAACACAAGCTTGGTTTGCCTGGGTTTGAGCCTGTTGAGAGCCCAGAAGAGAGCAGGGAGGGCAAGAAGGGGGAAGAGAGAGTGAGAGGCAAGAGTGAAGAGGGTTTTAGACATGGTTTGTTGATACTAGGAATGAAATGAAAATGTTGTTTGTTGGTGGAGAGGTTAAGGATTAAGCAAGAGGGTGAAGATGCTGCTGCCCAGGGAAAGAATAATAGTCCTAGGAAAATGACAAACATGATAGTATCTTTTATGATTTGTTCTAATTTAATCATGTGAAAGTTGTCATTATGCTACCAAAAGCAAGTGGGAATCTTGAATGCAATGAGGCTCTCATTTAACTAATCACTAAAATATTTTGGTTTATGAATTCAATGAAGTGCTAAATCGATACAATCACACTCTGTTAGACCATACAAACTGAATCCAAAATAATCTCACAAACTATCTAAAGGGATCAGAGGGGTCTTGGTGTTATTTAATAAGGCCTGATTCAAAATTTTATCCTCAAATAAACAATCTGGTTGTGATTTATCAACAGTGCAAAGGAAATTTTCAATTCCAAATGGAAGTGAGCAACAGAAGCTTCATTGTTTTCATTTTCTTTCCTCACAGCATGTAAAATTGTTGGAGAGAAAGAAATGCCACAAAAAGACACTATGCATGATAAATGAGCACCATAGTTTCTAGTCTACAAAAATAAAACACTGGCATGCCCACCTTACACTATGTAGTATTCTATTCTATATAGCAGCTTTTGACTCTAAGAGTCGAAGGTTCCATCAAGTCCAGACATATAGGAAGGTTCACATACCTAAGGCATCCACAGCTAGATTTATCAGCAAAAGAGAGAATTTGGAGAAACTTTTAAGTAGTCGCTCCACCTCGGGTGTAAGTATTTGGGGTTTGACAATAACCTCAGCATCAGTTGTGTCATCCCAAAACACCAAAAGGGAGTAGTGTTACAACTTGACACCAAAATTGAGCTATCCTACTTGGATGTTAGAACTCTACCTATGAGTTTCATGGTGAAATTCAATCAATCAGCAAAACTTGGCAGACTTGAAAGCGAGAGGGTATTTAAACGTGTTTGAGTAGGTGAATCTGATCATCTGGCTGGTCTTCAAAGGCTTCCCTTCATTAACCAAGCAGTCATCATAAGACAGCCTCTTAAATGTATTTGGATTTACTATTCTTGCAGAGGCAAACCAATCACAGTGGAGGTGAATATTGGAAGGAGCACAACCGGAAAAACACGTGTTAACTATCTCAACTACAAACTGTGGAATCCCATTTGTTGAATATGTGCTCTGTGAAATGCTTATATCCTTGATCGTGCAAGTGCCTAATGAAAAAAAAATTGCAAATACTGTAACCAATTTAGGAAAGGAAACTAATATTTTCAGCATATCAAAGATTTACTCTTAAGATTTAGTCTGAAAATTGGATAGCTAATATCAGTGAAATAAACAGATTTTTACCATGTACTAGAATTTTTCTGTGGCTTTTATATGCCTTATCGAGTTTAACATTTGCGGTTCTGTTGTTTATATCTCCCTGGGGTTTGTGCAAAAACTTCCCTGCAAAAGATTGTAAGGAGCTTGAGATGTCAAAAGATGCATATATATTAATGTAAAATAATTAAGTCTATTTTTAAGCTAGGTACCTGTCTCCCTCCAATGAAGTCCAAAACTACATATTGTAATGATGATAACCAAAGAGATGCCAGAGAGGAGAATATAACGATGGCTTATGACAGACATTGCAGTCAAGAAGTAATTCTCCAAATGGGTTTCTTATAACCTGCGATAATAAAGCAACAGCAAGAAGATTTTTAGGCTCCTTTACAGTGGATATCAATCTTGTAGTTTTCTTACCAATAGACCACTGTAACCTATTTATTTTACAGAATGAATAAAGCCTATAACTAAGAAGGATTTGTTGCCATGCTGCTAATTTCTCTCAATCAAAATTCATCCCACCCAATCCCAGAATAGTAATTCTTCCACACCATAAGCCACAGTTGTAGCACTAATACATGGCAAATGGACATGGCCTAGTTTTATGGCTGAGAATCTGAGATCTACCCTATGTAAACTACCAAAAACAGGTTGCTTAACATACATAAAATTGCAACGTGAGAGTAAATAGCTTGAAATGCAGCTAGACATCTAACCCATTCAGCATTTTCATCATGATTGGATTGTTTAAGTTGTATATCAAGTCTTACAAGAAGAATATATTATATTTTGCTTGGCTAGTGAAATAAGGGAGGCTTGGTAATCCTGATTTCCTTTAATGGAGTTGGCACTAGATGGTGGGTCCAATTCTAAAAGTTGAAACCAGGCTAAAGGGAGGAGAATGGGAAGGGATGGAATGCATAATCTCAATTTTTAGGATTGAAATAGTTAATCCCTCGAATACTCGGCTAGATTAGTCTCACCCCTGATCTCAACTTTCAGGATTAAAATAATTAATCCTTGAAGATTCGGCTAGATTAGTCTCACCAGTCAGATTCACTATGGGGAGCAATGAGTGTGGGACTCCCACCTCAGTCTCTTCTGGCACTGCCGCACTGGAGGCCGTTCAGATGCAGCAGGCAGAGCAGGGAGAGTTTGCAGTCTAGTTTTTTGGAGTTTAGCTCCTTCATGCTCATCCTCACTTTTGAGGATCCTGACATACCACATACTCCTCCGTACACCGCAAGACAACAAACTGAACACTAGCCACGCCTTCTGCAACTCATAAACTCCATTGAAACACATCTCCAGCCAACATCAGTAAACACCTATCCTAAAAACAATTGCATTTGCAGAATCCAAGCAAATACTCGACATAAAATACGGAGAAATTCACACCGTAAAAATCAAGCAACCAATGACCGGAAAAACAGAGACCTAAAAATCTCGCGTTTACAAGGCTACGTAACATCCCCGCAAAGCAAAACCATCAACAAAATCCACAACCGCAACATAAACAGACGGAAAACACAGAAAATCGCAGAAAACAGGAACCGAAACGACGTAAGTTAACACCAAAATTATCCACACCACATTCATTGAACACAAAACAAGGAAAGACACGAAGAGGAAGTAAAAACCTACTGCTAACTCAAGAGTGCAGCGCAAAAGGACACGAGTGGCGTTCCAGTGAAACGCCGCCGCCAACCGTCGTCAACGGAGAGTACGTTTTTTACGCGGGAAAAGAAGGCCTCCAGCTCCGACTGACCTCCAGGCGAACACCGGGGGGAGCACCTGATAACGGACAGCGTGAAGATGGCGAGAGTGAGTCCAAACTTGTATAGAATGAATAGTAAGGGACGGACGGATTGGCTCCTTTAGCTCATCATGTACACGTTTCAACTCCTAGGCCCTCGATTTTTCACTATCCGTTTCTCTTTCCTTGAATAAAAAAGAAAAAATAAAAAATAAAAAATAAAAAATAAAAAATAAAAAATCAGAACCCTTTCAAAATCTCTCCCTGCCTTCTGATTCCCTTTTTCTAATCTATCATATCACCGCCAAAGAAACCCGTTTTGTATGCACAAATAGTCTTTTCAAAGCTTTACGTCGAATTTAATCAATTTATTATGAATTTTTTAAAAATTAATTTTTTGAGTGATTTTGTAAAATTTGTAATTGTTATTTAAAATTGTGTAATTATTTGGAGCATATGAAATATAGGTTCTTTTATAATTCCATTCCATGCCTTACTTATAGGAAGGAATAAGGACGTGTGGCGTCACTTGCGGGGACCAAGGGAAATGCCACGTGGAATATTATGATGGAATGCAGATTGCAGAATGTAGGCGCTGCAAATCTTACGGATACCAGTACCACGATCACACGCTCTCTCCAAAATAATCATTTTAGGGGATGCGATTTTGACCCTTGTATTGTTTTATTTTTTCTCTCGCTCCTTTTCTGTGATTAATTTGTTTCCTATATATATGGTTATGACGTCATATTTGAAGCTTACTAATTAAGATGGATTTTAATTTGGGGATACCGCTAAGAAAAATGATGCTTTGCTTGGCCACTCATGATAATCATCGATGTTTAAGGAAAATTAAATGTGCAAAATAGAATGCTTGCGGGACGAAGAGTGTACAAGTGGGGACCACTGTAGCTATGTTAAAAGCATTTACTTGTGTACATAAACATGGTGCCATAGTCTCCATTAAAGTTCCACTTGTCCTCTAAATTAGAGGATCTAACGTCTTTCAACAAACTCTCTATTGGGCGTACAGAGGAGTCTTAGGATTTTTTTCTTTTAAACTCTTATCTATGTAATAAAATTATTGAATTCTATCGCAAGTAACAATGAGGGCACTGGAGAGCAACATACTCGGTTCACTGGGGAGACTACCTGTGCTTCACTCTCCTCTATACAGCTGGACTGGCGTGTTTCTTTATACGGATTTAGTTTCAGGAAGAACAAATTACTCCGTATTAATTATGTAACACATTACGAGTAAAGCAGAATGAGGACTTCTCAATCAGAAAAATGAGTGGAAACAGTGTATTAGGATGGTTCTCTACAATCCAACATGAGTTAGAAACTTGGATGATGAAAATTCTAGTTACAGAATTCAGAGAAGTAGTCCAGGACACCAATTCTTAGCTTCAAGTGGATGGATGCTGGGTCTCAGTCATTTCTTCTTTTGATGCTTGTTGAAGAGTTCTGTTCTGTAATAAACTTCAACACATTCACTAGCGCCCTTAACCGATCCCAAATGTTTAAGCTGTAGAGAGCCTCAACGAGGGATTCTTGAAACTCAAAGCCGTTCTCTGCCACAGGATACTGTGCAGAAGACAGACACAGCGAAATTAATATTGGTTACAAATTTAATGCGCATGTTCAAATTCAAAAGGTCAATTAGCTCACCTGTATAGGTTTCGGTATTTTAGTTTTGACCAAAGGCCACCATCGATCTTCCACCACTGACTTCACCAGGCAGCAAGCTCGCAACCCTTCAATACCAGCAAATCTCCCAAACCCACTCTCTTTTACACCTCCAAATGGTAATGACTGCATTAAAAAAACCAGCGGATTATGTGCTGGAAATTCAACCAAGCAAAGTTCACAGGCTGATAATAAGTGCTCATAGCATTTACCTGACACATGTAAGTTGAAGCAAAGTCATTGATAGCAGCCATTCCACAATGTATCTGTGATGCTATTTGTTTAGCACGAAGCTGGCTTCCCGAAAACACTGCACAACCAAGCCCATATTTTGAATCATTTGCAAGCTTAATAGCTTCTTCATCAGAGCTGAATTTCATTATTGGCAAGATTGGTCCAAAAGCCTACAGAAGAACAGTCATGTGAAACAATCATCAAGATTTATCTCCATGGTAAGTTAAAGGGACAATCATCAAAGTAGTAAATACCTCCTCCTGCATCAGTTTCATGGTGTGGTTTACATTAACAATCACAGTCGGAGGGAAGTACTGATCAACAGCACCTTCACCAATATTTCCGACACTTCCTCTACCAACAATTTCAGCTCCTTTGTCTAGGGCATCATTAACTAGATTTTGAAGCTTTTCAGAATGCTCTTGCATGCATATTGCTCCCATGTCATACTTTCCAACCAGAGGAGGACCCTGCAGAAGTTTATCGTTAATCAAAATTAACCTTTTTTATAGGGACAAAAAGAGAGAAATTTAAGAAAGTTGATTAATCAAATTTAATGAACTCAAACTTAGTTGAATACTTGAAGCTGTGAGAAAGATGAATCTTATGTATATTATTTGAGAAACAAACTTACAGCAGTAACAGATTTGACAATTTTAACAACTTCAGCAACAAAAGAGGAATATATATCCTTGTGTACGTAAAAACGTTCTGCCCCAGCACAGTTCTGCCCACTTGATTGTAAAGCTCCCCTAGCAGCCACTTGTGCAACCTGTATTAAGCTTAATTACTTCTAAGTTCTAAATAAATGATCATCTAGCAAATGCATGAGTACAGGGATCTTGTTAAATCAGAAAACACTAAGCACTAAAGCAAGCAGTAGAAATTCATACATGAGGCACATCTACATCTTCACAGACAATGAATGCATCTTTTCCACCAAGCTCCAATGTAACTGGTATTAGTCTATCTGATGCATTCCTCATAATCTGCATGTTTAACACCAAAACACTAAGCAATGAACAATTGCACTTCTCCCATCCCCTCAATGAGTCAATGGAATTGGATATCCAAATAAAATAAATCCAGATAAAAATAAATAAATCATATGAATATTTATCTAGCCTGGAAAAGGACCCTACCGATCTGCCCACACCTGGTGATCCAACAAATATTACTTTGTCGACAGAAGACACTAGTGCTTCTCCAGTTTCAGCAAAGCTGATTCAAAAAGGTTGAATAGCTGTTGGATAGATCAACAAAATCTAAGAGAAGCCTTGTAATCAAATAAATATGTACCCTGTTGTTATTTCAACCAAGTTCTCAGGAGCTCCAACTGCAGCAAGAGCTGTTTGAATTATTCGTAAATAGAAGCATCCAGACCAACTAGCATGTTCAGAGACCTAATGTAAACATCTTTGTCAGATGGAGAATTCAGTACCAATATGCATGATGTGTGCCCCCCCCCAAAAAAAAGAAAAAGCTAAGAAAAAGTAATTATTCAATGAAGATTATTCAAAGATGAAGTACTTAGTACCTTAATCACAATGCTGTTCCCTGAGAAGACTGCAGCCAACATTGGATTGAATATATTGTGAAATGGATAATTCCATGAAACAATTGCACCAATAACACCAAGGGGGTGGAATTCCACTTTGGCTATCTTGTGAAGCATTGATCTTCCAGTTGAACTGCAAACCATAAAGTACAAACTTTTACATGCCTCTTACCCTGCTAGTCAAGAATTACTTAAAAGTAAACAATAAATAATGGCTGGCACTTAAAATTTTAATAGTAGAAATAGAGTAGTGGTGGTGCATAATGTCAAAACTCTTGTCTGCACTTGATACAGGCCATTTTTAAACACAACCCCTGAAAAATTGCATCACAACTTAAGAGTATTCAGGTATCAATTATTAGGAGTAGAAATAGGAACATTAAATTGCTCATTGCTTGAGGAGACCAAAAGTTTGGAAAATGAATTGAAAAGAGATAACAAATGTAACACAAGTCCTACACCTAGAATAGTTTTATTTTGGATGTAGGCAATGAAGTGTGCCAATTAGAAACTAAATTGGATATTGGAATGTCAAAAAAATGTTTGTGACAGCTGGACTTTCTAAACTGCTGTAAATTGTTCAAGTCGATGCTTTGTTGAGTCAAGAAAACTTAATAGTAGTAACTTCTTAAATTGGATGAAAACAACTGAATTATTGAATTGCTGAATGCACCAATAAGCATACCGGTACTCAGGCTTTAACCATTTTTCACCCTCTGAAAGAAGCCAAATGATTTTTTCACAAGTTGTCATTATTTCTCCCAAAGAAGCGTCAACCATTGTCTTTCCAGTATCACGTGAGGAAATTCTGATGCAAATAGCAGTAAATTAGAACAACACCGAAACTCAAATAATAACTCAATATAAGTAGAACTGACAAGGTTCGGAGTTTAAGCAAATAACTTGGTGCATCAAACAGTCAAAAAGCATCCAGTGCATAATCCTTAATGCAAAGTTGCATACTATACAGTAATTCTGTGTCAAGTAGCATACTAGTAATTTTAAAAAATGCATGACATTTGCCTATGCCACTCTCATTTTTTAAAGTGGGATCTCTTCGATCAGGAAAAATACATGAAATAATCAACCTTTTAAGTTAACAGCACACAGTCGCTGGAGTTTGTTGCTGAGCATCTCAAGAATGTTGGTTGGGGTTACCAACATTTTTGCAAGTTTCATCTGTGTGCACTAAATTTTTTCCTCATCTTTTTCTTTACCACTTATTTCACAAATATTCTTAAAATTTTCAACATTTTAATCATATTATCATGCTCTTGGGAGAAATTATTCTTATTAAGCATATTTATATGGTCAGTTAGGATCTCCTTACTTGCATATAAGCTCTTGATGTTCAATTATATACTTCAGCAGTATACGCAGAAACTGTCGTCTTTGCTTGAAGCTACTCTTTGCCCATATCTTTTGAGCCTTCCTTGCCTCTGCTACACGTTCCTTAACCTGAGCATATAGTGAAGTGCAGTTATCAGTTGCACTCACTTGAAGCATCTTGCGAGTAACAAACCTTTACAGAGCCCAACAATTAAGGTTATTGTTGTTCATGTTCCAGTTGTTACATAAATAATTAGCTCAGTTCCTTTAAGCAAATATGAGGATTAGACTCTAGAAAAGTATAATTTTACATGTAAAAGGAGATTAGGAAGAAATAAAAAAACAACTAAACATGATATCAGACAAAGTATTTATGAGAAATAGAAATCTATCTATAAGTACATAATATAAAGAATTCCAAACCTCATCAGGCTTGAGTGCTGGAATGAACCCTAGGTATTTCATTGTTGCTGGCTCATAGCACTGGACTTTGTCTGTTTGTCTTCTTGAAGGTATCTACATAAGGATGACATTTAAATCAGAATTTGTGTCAGTGTATTATTTTACTTCCAAATATTGCTAAGTTACATATGAAGGATAATGATTAGGAAGAGCATTAAGAAACAGAAAAACAAGGAAAATACAAAAGTCTTAACATTCAATTTGCTTTTCTAGAATATAATAACAAGCCTATATTTATTGTGCAGAAGAAAGAGTTAAAGGAGTGAAAAGGAATGAGGAGCATCTGTACTCTCTCAGCATTGTTCAACTTGAATGACTAAAATCTTAATATCTTATAACAGAAAAACTTCCATAATCCCATATCTGCCTAACTCTCTCAACAAATCACCACTATTGTTAGATTTTCATATAGCTCTGCAAATCAATAACCAATTTAAACCATTCAAAGCTCTACTAGTGTTGTTCAGCACTTCAATCAGATCAACAATTAATTAGAAAACAAATTTGAAAAGGAACTTAAATAACCAGAGTACCAGACTACCAGAAGCAGAGGAAAAGTACACATAACTAAAATTAACTCACAGAAAGATGCAGCTTCACAATTTTGACTCTATTTACAAAGCATTATACTACTTACATATATGAAGCCATGCTCCTTCGTATGATTCCCATCATCCAACACTGCAATGGTTCAATAAGTAAGAAATTTCAAGCTCATATTACACTAATAAACTATAACAAATTAGCATTTCCTCAAACACACTTGCATGCATTACGAACTATATAGTACAGAGAGAGGGGGAGAGAGAGACCATCGGAGGCGTCGACGTCGATAGAGGGAACGTTAGGGGGAATGAGCATAAGGAGGAATCGGCAGATCGCGAATGCGAAGGCGATGACGAGGAGCGGCCACCAAAACGCCATGGATTTCGATGTTCTCGAAGAATCAGAAATGAGCAGGGACGAAGAATATCTACGAATCGCCGGCGGCTAAACTCAGCTAAAGCTCTTTCACTCCATTGGAGAGTCGCAATCTGAATCTGCGCAGTCTACTCTGTTCACTTTGCTAATTTAATCGCTGTGTGCTTGTATTTATAATTTCGTTTTTGTAGGATTTTTTTTGTTAGAAATGAGAATCTTATTCCCGAAAAAGTAAACCGATAAAAAAAAAATAAAAAAAATAAAAAGTAAAGTATTTCTCCTATAGGGCGCTAGCCTTCACCAAATAACAAAAATATGAACACAGAATAGCAAGACGTGGCATCTTTACATCTAAGATTTTTTATTTTTATTTTTTTGGGTCCGAGACTCGTATAGGTTTCCTGAGCAAGCTTAATTAAGGGACAAAATGTTAATTAGATTAAATTTTTTTATACGAAAGGGGATTTAACTTATGCCAATCGAGTTAATTATCTTTGATCTAAGATTGACTATATGTTTAAATAATTATTTTTATTTTAATGTGTTTAATTATCGCATTTATTAGTGATCAACTTATTTCTATTAAAAATTTGTATTTTCTTACTAATAACTTTTTTGCTATTGATAAGGTGTCTATAACTTATTAATAAAATTTTATTCTTTAAAAAAAATGTATTCCTATTATTCATTTGGCCTCAAAGCATCCAAATTAAATATCACATTTAAAATAACTATTAAATTTACAAGATTAAAACAAATACTATGCAACAATATATTAAAACGGTATTCAATCTATATAATATATTTCATAACAGATTTAAATACAAAATAATTAAATATCAACAAATATCCAATATTAATTGTGTAAAGTTTGTAGAATAACAATAAAAATTAATATAAATTACATTGATAAATATTTTTTAATTAAAAACTAAATTCAAACAAATTGGATGGTGACGGGTTGGTAAAAAAAAAAAAAAAAACACACACACACACAAGTATACTAATAATTAAAAAATACAAGAAATCAGAATGAAAGCACAACATAATAATAATAATAATAATAATAATTAAGGACCATTGATTTAGTACCAAACTTAGGGGACATTAGAGTGGCTAATAGATCCTTAATCTGTAATGTCCCGCCAGGGTGGTAATCAACAAGGGATGGCTAGTAAGTAAATTCTGGTAAGAGGGTGCCAATTATATTTATTATTTTCTATCAAAACAGTTTTAGATTTAATTTATTTAAATCTAATTTTAGATGCTTGTTATGCAATTTTTGCTGCTGAAGTATTGAGAGTTTTGTATTTTTTTTTTTTTTTGATAACTTGGATTTTTGCAATTTTGTTTGACTATATATGAACCTAGTCTATATCTTGAATAAAGTCATTGTATGTAATTTGAATGAATTGGATTAATTATGATCAAGTCAATCATGCAAGATAAATGTTAAGCCAGAAACCATGATTTTTTTTCTTTCATTTATTTCATTTTACTCCCATTTAGAGTCATGCTCTAGTATTCCATCCACCCCTCTCTACAATACTGAGTACTTCATTATTTTATTATTAATATTAGATTTTCTTGGAAGTGTTTTAATGAACGTACACCTTAAATGGTGTAAGGAGGTGGCTTTTTCATGGTCTTCACTAGCCCACACAGAGCTTGATTGTCCGGGAGATTGTACTCGTCTCTCAATGAGCGTTCGGGAGAAAGAACAGAGAAATAGAATTGTTGTCCCAAGTATGCCCTTCCCCACATTTCCGATCTTAGGTTCCACATTCCAGCATTATCCAGAGTGGTCATGACGGCCGCCCAGCAATGGGGGTAGACCTGGACGGTGTGCCTGCTTATAGCGTCCACTAGGTTGTAATTCTTTCTCTTCTCTGGGCTCCATTTCCCTGCCTCTATTCCCACCGCAAAGAAGGAGTGGCCGTCAAGGTGGTAGGTTTGGATGGTCTTTTCATGGTTTTCGAATATGATCTCGATGAAGTTGCGAAATGTGGCGTTGACGACATTGGGTGCTACAGTCACCTTTTCCAAATTGTCTGGAGGGTTGTCACCCATAATGTTGTACTTGAATACCTTCTCGGGGATTTGATAGTACTCGGCGAGCTTTAATGGGGTGTCTGAGTCGATGTGGGAGATACCGTTGATTGCGTATCGAAGCTTGCCGCCCTCTGTGCTCTTGGAGCTTACAAGTTTTAAGGTGCGAGTGATGTTGATTTGGCCATAATGGTAGGATCCTTGCGGGTTGGGGCGGGCGGCGCTAGCAGTGAGGTTCCACCTAAACGACCGGAACTGGTTGATAGACCATGCAATGCCCTCGGTGCTGACTGGCGGGGGTGGTGGAAGCTCCGGGGACGGGGCAACCCCGTTGCCATTAGTGTAGCGAATAATAGCTACAGTTAAGTATTCTTGCTTGAAGAATCTGCTAGTGGCAACCAAGTAGTAGTCCTTAGGCTCTTGGTCAGCCGTCACGAGAACCGAGAGGCACTGGCCGACATGGAGGTCAAGGGAATCGTAGTCATTTTGGACCGTGTGTGAGCCCTCCACCTCAACCACTACCATATTGTGTCCTTGAAACCTGAAATTCACCGAAGTTCTCAACCCCAAATTGCAAACCCGATACCTATAAGTCTTACCGGCTTCCATTTTGAAAAGTGGTTCCATTTTGTCTCCAACCTTCCCATGTTTCCCATTGATCACTAGCCCATCAGGTCTAGTAATACTCCCACCACTATCAAGAATCTTCTTCAATGTCTTATGCCCTTTGTTATACCAATCACTCAAGAAAACATTAAACTCATCAGCTGGTCTGTCGAATGGGACAGGGATGAGCTCACGGCTGTGGACATTGATGGGGCCGTATCCACCTGCTGCACGTTGTAAACCAATGGTCGGGAAATAAAAGTAACTTCCAATCTGGTCCTTCACTTGGAACTTATAGGTAAAATTGGTGCCAGGCATGATAGGGCACATGGTCCCAGGAGTACCATCAACCCAAGAATTCTTCCGTTGTTGAATGCCACCCCAAGTGAAGAGCAACGGCTCGTCTATCTCGTTGAAAACATTAACAAGAACGTTGTTGTTGGAAGTGCCATTGATCTTAGGACCTGGGAACTCGCCGTTGATAAGGATGCCCTGTTGAGGGACACCCATTGGTGAAATGGTGCCATAGGTCACCTTCCAAGTGTAGTACAGATAAGGGTCCTCAGCTCCCACACCGGAGAGACAGAGTAGAAAAACCACCAACATTGTGCTAGCTCCATCCATGGCTACCCCGGAGTTTTTTTTTTTTATTTTTTTTTGTATTATTGTTTTTGGTATGGTATTTTTATTTTTAAATGGATAGAGGGGTTTTTTATTTTTTTTTTTGTTTTTTTATTTTTTTTTTCTATTCGCTCATAGTAGAGCTTGCCATTTTCTACCATGGCTACAGGGACACCATTTTATATAGCTTTTAGCTTCCGATGATCCAATCTTTGTGGCTTTCATCTAATCCACTTGTTTCTCTGGCTATCCATAGACCTCGTAAAAGTCCACAGCCTTAGAAATCATGTGTTTTAATTCTTGGCTAACAATTTAGTCAGAGTTTTTGCCTTCATAATAGGGTGAATCCATGGCAGATATCACCATTATTGAGAATGAAATAATAATAATAATAATAATAATTTTGAAGTGATTATTTAAATGAAAAATTCACCAAATATTTAAATAACTTTTTACTCAATTACATTCTCTAGAAAAATAAATTACCAAAGTTAATTTATGAGTTTGTTCCTCTGCTATTTTTTGGTCGAAATCAATGGATGTTTATGGTTTCTTTCCATTTAATGCTCTAAATTCTGTGTTATTATTATTATTATTACTAGTGTTATACTCGTGCGTTGCACGGTATAAATTTAAATATTGTTATGTGATGTTATTAGGTAGTTTACTTTGATATAATATCCTAAATACTTACTTAATTTGTATTTTTAAATATGTAATAAGAGATACTTTAAAATGGAAGTTTACAAATGATGTAATGAGAGGTAATTGTAATATGTAATAATAGCTAAAAATAATAACAAAACATAAAAATTTAATAAAAAGTAAGTTTACAGATTATTAAAAACTTCATGGTAAACAACATTGGTAGTGTGGTTACTACTCTCACACCCTTCATTAGGTATTAGAATTTTTAAGCCATCAGGGTTACTAATCCTTGAAGCAGCAACATATAGTTGCCCATGGACAAATACGGGTTTCTTCAATAGTAGCCCGACGTGTGTTAAAGTCTGACAATTTTTTATGTGGAGGGTTATTAAAAAAATTTAAATAAATCTACAGAAGTTTTTTTAAAAAAAGAATTGGTAACTTTTTATATTTGTGACAATTTTAAAAATATTGGTAAATCGTGATATGGCTGCTTTGTTCTTTACGACTATTATGGTAAATTTACAGGGTCTTTCACTTGTGGGAATTGACCTCGGGTTCTCCCGAAATTCCTCCCCACAAAGAGAGCTCACTTGCCACTTGAGCTACCCCACTGGGTTATGATGTTATTGCTACTGATTTGGTTTAATTAGTAATGAAATGTAGTTTGTTTATAAAATGAAATAACATTTTTAATAATATATCTTACAATGTATAACCAATAAAAATGACACAAATAGATTAAAAACTTGTACTTCCATAAAACATGCATGGTTTATTCCTTCTTTATGGTGTTCTTTTCTTTCTTTCTTTCTTTCTTTCTTTTTTTTTTTTTGAAAACGAAATTGTATATAATTATTGTTGAAGTTGTATTATATGTTTCATACTTTCATTAGTTACCAACTAAATCTTAAGCAAAAGTATTTATTTACAAATATTAAGAAATATAAATTAAATCTAATATGTATATAACATTATTAATTTAAATTATTGGTGTTGAATTAATCATTAATGTTTACAAATATTATTTTTTAAAAACTCCAATGCAAAGTGATACCTAAAAACTCTAATTTAAAAATTAAAATAGAATAAAAACTCACCATTACAATAATTAATAAACATTTTTTAATACAACTTAATGGAAGGAAACAAAATGACTATAAACTACATAAATCCGCAAAGTCATGCCAACAAGATCCTCAAACAAGAAGGGTAACTCCTAGTTGGGACTCAAAATTATGTCCCTAAGTTGAGTAATTTCAAGACTAGATGTCACCCCGCCAATATATATGTTCGTCTCTCTATACACATGACAAACCAATTATATATATTAAGTAAACTCAATTGCAATTCAAGATACTCTGTATTGCTTATAATCCCGCTTAGCTTGATTGTTGTTTCAGCAGCTTGCATCTTCCAAATTTTTAAGAGCAAGTCATTCTCAAGTCTAGGCACGATTTTTACAACATTGATTACGCCACTATTAAAGGTCACATTATTGAGACTAATTATGTTCATGTTAAAATTTTAAGATAGCTTCTAGACTCATCCTCACCCCATGGGTAGATATATAGTCCATATTCTAATTAATTTAACTACATTCTTAAGACTCGAACTCGATACTCATCCACACTCCGTGATATATCCTATGTTCCTTTTACTTAATCTATGCATGGGTCTCAACTAAAAATTTTGTAGGTGAATGATAAAAATGAATAAACTTATTGAAAGTTTAAGAACTTTTTTTACCACCTTTTAAGCTCGAAAAAACAAATAAAAATTAGCATAGAAACATGTTATTCATTGTGTATTTGTGTTTGCACAAATTCTTTTAACCTTCTGCCCATTTGCTACCAATTGTCACAACATATCAATGAAAATTTTACTGTGCGGTAAAAATCATTAATTATATTGGTGTAAGAAAGTGTATAGTAGTAGCATTTACTAAAAGTTTGATATATTTCAGTGGCAAATTAAAGGTTTCGAGTCGGTGATATTAAACTTTGTTAAAAGTTCTTATTTTGTACTCCCTAATAAATTGTAGATTAAGGTGTCTAAAACTTTAAAAATAACATATAACGTCAAACCTATCACATCGAATTTCAAACAACCAATGTCGTATATATAGAGAATTAATCTTTTTGTTTTATTTTTTCTTATTGAATATATGGAGTTGGTTTTTTAGTCATATTCGAAAATTTTAAAATAAGAGTAAATCGACATCTTTTTTTAAAAAATAAATTATTAATACATACAACGTCGATTTTCTAAGAAAATCAATGTTGTTTGTTCAGAAAAAGTAAAACAACCCCGATTTTCTAATTTCGGTCGTTTCCTCCTTTCTTCTTCTTTTCTTCTTCATTGTCCCCTAAGTTTTAAAATAAAAAATAAAAAAAAAATTATTTACTATGTCGTTCATATTAACTATGCAAAATAACCGATGTTGTATCTACATTTTGAAGTAAAATAACTTGATCTTTTTAGTAAATGGACCCTTCAAAACAAACAAATTCATCAAAATGCATAGTAAATGTATTCCATTTTTCATTAGTTTCTTCAATTAAATGCATCATTAGTTTCTTCAATTAGTAAATGTATCATTAGTTTCCCCAATTAGTAAAGGCATCATTTAATGCAAACATTTAACACAAGCAACATCAATATTAAGGATACCAAACCTCTTCCCCTTCTTCTTCTTCTCCTTTTTATTTATTTTTTTTTTCATTTATTTCATTCATGAGATTAACGCCAAATTGAAAAGATCCAGAGTCATTCTCTAGAATTCCACCGTACCCATCCCCCTTTACAACACTAAGTATATACATATTTTTTCTTTTAAAGTATTTTAACCAACCCCTTAAATGGTGTAAGGATGAGGCATAGACATGCCCTTGACCAAGCCACAGAGAAGCTGGTTATCTGGAATATTATACTCATCCCTCAATGAACGTTCCGGAGAAAGAACACTGAAGTACATTTGTTGTCCCAAGTAAGTCTTCTCCCACATTTCCGACCTTAGGTTCCACATTCCAGCATTATCCAAAGTGGTCATGATGGCAGCCCAGGAGTTGGGGTAGACTTGAATGGTGTGCCTGCTTATAGCGTCTACCAAGTTGTAGTTCTTTCTCTTCTCTGGGCTCCATCTCCCTGGCTCGATCGCCACTGCGAAAAAGGAGTGACCGTCAAGGTGGTAGGTTTGGATGGTCTTTTCACGATTTTCGAATACGATCTCGATGAAGTTGCGGAATGTGGCGTTGACAACATTGGGTGCTACAGTCACCTTTTCCAGATTGTCTGGAGGGTTATCACCCATGATGTCGTACTTGAATACCTTCTCTGGGATTTCAAAGTACTCAGCGAGCTTTAACGGGGTGTCTGAGTCGATGTGGGAGACACCGTTGATTGCGTATCGAAGCTTTCCGCCCTCTGTGGTCTTGGAGCTTACGAGTTTTAAGGTGCGAGTGATGTTGATTTGGCCGTAGTGGTAGGAGCCTTGCGGGTTGGGGCGGGCCGCGCTAGCAGTGAGGTTCCACCTAAACGACCGGAACTGGTTGATGGACCAGGCGATGCCTTCGGTGTTTACCGGCGGGGGCGGTGGAAGCTCCAGGGATGCGGTAATGCCGTTGCCATTGGAGTAGCTAATAACAGCGACGGTGGAGAATTCTTGCTTGAAAAATCTGCTTGTGGCAACCAAGTAATAGTCCTTAGCCTCCTTGTTTGTCGTCACAAGAACTGAGAGGCACTGGCCAACATGGAGATCAAGAGAATCATATACATTTTGAACAGTATGTGAACCCTCCATCTCCACCAACGTCATTGGATGTCCCTGGAACCTAAAATTAACCGAAGTCCTCAACCCCACATTGCAAACTCTATACCTATAAGTCTTGCTTGGTTCCATGGTGAAAAGTGGGTTAAGTTTCTCCCCCACCTTCCCATGCTTCCCATTGATCACCAACCCATCCGGCCTAGCAATGGTCTGACCATTATCAAGAATCTTCTTCAATGTCTTGTGACCTTTATTATACCAATCACTTACAAAAACATTGAACTCCTGGGCCGGTCTATCAAATGGAACAGGAATGAGCTCACGGCTGTGGACATTGATCGGGCCATAGCCACCCACAGCACGTTGCATACCCGTGGTAGGGAAATAAAAATAGCTTCCAATCTGGTCCTTCACTTGAAACTTATAGGTAAAATTAGTGCCGGGCAAGATAGGGCACATGGTCCCAAGAGTGCCATCAACCCATGAATTCTTCCTTTGTTGGATGCCACTCCAAGTGAACAACAATGGCTCATCTAACTCATTGAAAACGTTAACAATAACGTTATTATTGGAGGTGCAATTGATCTTAGGACCTGGGAATTCGTCGTTGATGAGGATGCCTTGTTGAGGTATACCCATGGGTGAAATGGTGCCATAGGTCACCTTCCAAGTGTAGAATAGGTAAGGGTCCTCTGCCCTCACGGTGGAGAGGCAAAGCAGAAACGCCACCACCATTGTGCTAGCTCTATCCATGGCTACCCCGGAGCTTTAAATATTTTTTTGGCGTTTTTTATTGAGCGAATTGAAGAAGAAGAAGAGGAAGAGGGGCCGCTCTTCTCCTAATTATTGCTCTTAACAGAGCTTGCCGGCCATCTTCGCCATGGCTTCGCAGAGCTTTTATAAGTTGTTTCTTCCAATTTCCGAAGCCATTTTTGTGGCTTTGGTTTTCTCCTCTTCCTTGATTCAAGCTTAGCTCTTTCCTCCATTCTCTATTTTTTTTTCTTTTCTTTTTTAGCGACGTTCCGTACAAATCGTAAAATCTCACAATCTAAAACAACCTTGTGTACTAATTCTTGGCTGCTAAATTCAGACACAATTTTTTTTTTAACCTTCATATTATGGGGAATCTATGGCAGCATTTGCGATGTCATCTTTAGGAAGAAGACGTTGATGATGATGTAATAATAACAATAATAATAATAATAATAATAATAATAATAATAATATATTTATTAAATTAAAAATAAAAAATAATTCCTAAACATGCTTTACTGTAAAGCTCAGTCTCACTCGCATCCCTCCTGAAACTTTTCACCGTCTAATTCCTACACATGCTCGGAGGCCAAACTTATTCATGACCTTGCTATCCTAGTCACAATTTAGAATTTCACTTCTCTTGTTTACTTAGTTGTCTCCGTTGGACGTGTACCAATTGTAATATGTCCTATAATCTTCAGGTGTTTGAAACTAAATTTGTCATGAAACTTTGAATTGGACAATCAATTTGGGCATCTATTATGTTCAATTTGGATGTGTGTCAATATTGCAATCACTCACCGATCTTTTACGAGAACACAAGGGAGAGCCTAAATGGTAGTGCAAAGCCAATAGAAACTGCTGATTTTGTTTTTTCAATTTTCTTTGGGTGTGAATGAGTTAAGAATGAAACAAGTCATTAAAATTATTTTTTATTTATATTCAATGTCAATCAATATTATAAAATGGTTACTTGATAAAAATTTGGAGAAAATACTAAGCCAACACAATTTTTAAAGTAAATGTGACCAATTAGATCTTATTTTAGAACGAGAGATTAATTGAGCACTAGATGAAGCTATATGTTAAAAATTTGGACAATTTAACGACGGCTTCTATAAGAAGACAATCGTTTATGAACCACGACCCACGCTATAATGATTGTTCGAACTCCTATACTTTCCCTTTTTGACATTAACTTCTTTAACATTTGATTACAAGTTGTCAAGTTGTGTCGGTCAATTCATGAACCTCACCAGGATAAAAATTGGAAAAGAAAATTTAGGAAGAGAACAAATATTTTCTTACAAATAATTGAGGTGAAAAAGGAAAGGAAACCCAGAAAAATATCAACGGCTATCAGTGCCTTTCGAGTTCCATACCACCGATGCACCATAGATGATCCGAATGACCGGGTCGACAGGAATGAGAGGGTATGCGGCGGAACACACGATAATCTCTCCTACATCGGTGACTTCTCTGCACTACAAGCGGCTCTCGTTTCTCTTCTTCTGCTCTGATATTTTTCACTCCATTCACCGAAACGATCAGAAAGAATTACAGGGGAGCATAGTTGCAGAGAAAGAGAGAGCGAGAGAGAGATGGAAGCAGAAGGAACTAAAGGAACTGAAGGAAGGATAGTCGGTGTGGCCGTGGATTTCTCAGCATGCAGCAGGAAGGCTCTGAAATGGACGATTGATAACTTAATCCGGAATGGAGATAACCTCGTTCTCGTTACTGTGCAGCCTGAAGGTCATTACGAGGAAGGCGAGATGCAGCTTTGGGAGGCCACCGGTTCTCGTATGATCCTCTCTCTCTCTCTCTCTATCTATCTATCTATCTATTTCTCTCACTGTATTTGTGTATATATGTTCCTTTGAATTATTTATTTGATTTGATGGAGTGTGTTATATTATTTATATATTCAACTGTTCATAAGTTTGTTGTGATCTGTGATTTTGTGAAACTGTTTATAAGAGGTCTCGTGTTTAATTCTCATTGTATGTAAAAGAAATAAGGTTAAATTCTTCAAATGATCCTATAGGAAATTGGAAAAAGTCATCTGTTAGTATAGGCAGTGAGTCCCCCTGCTATTTACTCTTTGGTTGTCTTCTGGCCATTTGAATGTAGGGTCTGGAAATAGTCTATGTAGTTTACATTTTATTGTGATTCTTGGATTCATATGGGGATCTGGGATGGGATTTCATCTATAATGCTCCTTTCCCCTTGTTCAAGCCAGCACCGTAGCTCAATTGCTTTCTGTGTGTTAAATTGTGTGAAATTGTGGACACTGATTGAGCCGGGCAGCTGCAGTATGAGAGTTTCACCTTCTTGTGGACACCCAGTCCTCTCACATAAGTAATCATCATTTGCCCCTCTACAATCATGTCGGGCCGTGGATGGATCATAATGCCTGATATAAATAAATGTTACTCCGTATCTTTTAAGGCATATATTGATTTGATTTCAGGGAGTACGGTGTTTCCGGATTGCAGCATCTCAGTTTTGCTACTATATATGCTATTTGTTATTCAATCTCAATGCATACCATCAACACAAAGGATGGTAGAACTTTGTGCTTGGATGCATTATATGCGATATGTTGGCATATACCAGTATTTTGATTTCTGATATTTTACCCCTTGAAAATACAATGATGAGGATTTACTGGTCATAGATCATGATAGTTACGCAGCATATCCCTTTCACTGGCTTTTAGTTATCTCTTTATTCATTTTTTTCTCAAAATTTTCAGCTATGATTCCTCTTGCTGAAGTGGCTGACCCACATACTATGAACAAATATGGAATCAAGCCTGATGCAGAAACGTTGGATATTGTTTCCACTGCATCTAGGCAGAAAGGGGTAATTTTATTCTTCAATTTCATGATATTAGTCTTGTCCATGAAGCTATTCTAACTATACTATAAAAACAGATTATTGTTGTGATGAAAATATTTTGGGGCGATCCCCGAGAGAAACTATGCGAAGCAGTTGATAGAACTCCTCTGAGCTGTCTTGTTATTGGGAATAGAGGACTTGGCACACTCAAGAGGTTTGTTAACAATTCTATTACCTTTCCAACACACATGCGATTCCTGTTGCAGAAGTCATGGGCTCATGGCTTTTTACTATATCTACAATGCACGTTTGGCATATTGATTCTATGATGTTTAACTATCTTCTAATCCCACAGTCAGTTACTGTATTCATGATGCACGCTTGACTATCTTATATCTCCCCATTAGAAGGTTTTTCGATTTACATTAAATTTCAGCAAGGCTTTCTGAAATCCGTGTCATCATATGGGATCCATGATCTTACATATCCCATTGAGAATGGTTGTATATTCTAAATTTAAGTTTGCCAAAGTTCGTGATGCAATGACAGAACTACAAGTGTTCAACATTCTGCATATGATCGTAAAATGTTCACTGGTTTTTGTTCTGCTTTGTGTTTGCAGGGCTATAATGGGAAGTGTCAGTAACTATGTGGTGAATAATGCTGACTGCCCTGTTACGGTTGTTAAGGTCTCTGATAATTAATAATTCCGGGAAGATCAATTGTCCAGGCCGGTCTATAGGTTAAGATTCTTGACAATATAAATGTAGTACTTCCAAGTACTATATAAATTACCTCTTGGCTCTTGTTGGTTGAACTTTAGGTTGGATCGTCAGTTATGTTTGTTGAGTATGTATGGAGTTTGTCAATCAGTCTTGTGTATTTTTGTACGCTACAATATGTTGCTGCTTGAATAAAACTTTTGAAGTTCTCCCTCTAGCACCTCGTCATTTGGTTAATAAATTGTTGATTTTTTTTTTCTTTACTGCGGTTTTCATATTTGCGAGACTGGTTATTTCTTCGTGTTAATAATTATGACTAATATTTTCAAAATACTATAGATTTCATCCAAGTTTATCATCACTACAGAAGTGTTTTGTAGTGTACATAGGCCTTTTGTCTAGAAATGTATATACACAATTTTAAAATTCTATATTCATAATTTCATAATTATATATTTAGCAGTATAACACAACTTTTGAATCTATGTAACAAATTTGTGAATGTAGAGTTAAAAACGTTGAATATTGAGTAATGTAATTTTGTATATTGAGATCTTAAATTGTGAACATAGAGTGTTAAAATTGTGAACATAGAGTTTTAAGATTAGGAACATGGGACCTAAGTTCACCTTGCAATGTGGACTAGGATCCATAACAAAATTTGCCAGTTGGATGAAGCCATTTGCCAACTGACATGAAACCCTTTTAAAAGCCTGTTTAATACGTAGATCATTAAAAAGACTTCAAAAAAATATATGTAAAATCTAAATATTAAGTTTTTTTAAATAATAAATATTTGTAAATAATTTAAAAAATATACATAATATAAAGCAAGTCATGACTTCAACATACTTGTTAATTTATTTATGAATAAAATCAATTATATTATTGATCATACTTGTTAATTTATTTATGAATAAAATCAATTATATTATTGATCGTCATCTTATATAATATCATAAATAGTTAGCAATCAACTCACATAATTAAATCACGACACTTCATTAAATATTATAACCCTAAGAATAATTAATAAACAAGTAAATAATAAGAACACTTATAGTATAATTAACAACAATGTTTATGGTTGAATTAGAATTTATAATTATATATTGTAAATATAAAAATATATTATGTATAAAATAAAATAATATATACTAAACAAGTCAAGCGTAATTAGGCCTTAATTAAGCCCGGTCATAGCCCTATTCCCTAGTTCCTTCTTCTTCTTCTTCTTCCCATAGCTCTAATCGGCTCCTCCTCCAAACCGCTATTCCGCCATGGCTCCCTCACTCCAAACCTTCCCCTCCTTCTCCGCTAACCCTCTCCCATCACTTCTCCATCTCCTCTTATCCCTCCTCTCCCAAAAGAAATTCTCCGACGCCAAATCGCTCCTCGTTAACTTCATCCCTTCCGATCAACCAAACAACGACCTCCACCGCCACCTCCTCCTCCAATCTCCGCCGCTCCCCAAGCCCTCCAAGGCCCTATTGGACACAGCAATCGGCGCGTACTGCCACTGCCGCCGCCCTCACCTCGCTCTCCAGCTTTTCAAAAAAATGCGACGCCATTCTCTCCGCCCTAACCTCCTCACTCTCAACACTCTCCTCATCGCCCTGGTAAACTATCCTTCCTCCCACTCCGTACATTTCTGTAATGAATTGCTGGACGATGCAATTAAGCTAGGTTTAGCTCCGAATACTATGAGTTTTAACATTTTGATTAATGGACATTGTTTAAAGAACAAGTTTAGGGATGCGATTAGATTGTTGTATAAGATGGAGGAATTTGGGTGCAGGCCGGATAATGTAAGCTATAATACTGTCTTGGATGGATTGAGCAAAAAAGGGAGATTAAAAGAGATCCGTGAATTGCTACTGAATATGAAGAACAAGGGGCTTGTTCCTAATAAGAACACTTACAACATTTTGGTGAGCGGGTATTGTAGAATTGGGCTGTTGAAGGATGCTGCTCAGGTTATTGAGCTGATGACACGGAGCAATACCCTGCCCGATGTTTGGACCTATAACATGTTGATTAATGGGCTTTGTAATGCAGGAAAGATTGACGAGGCGTTTAGGCTTAAGGATGAAATGAAAGGCTTGAAGTTGTTACCTGATGTGGTAACTTATAATACATTGATAAATGGGTGTTTTGATAGTGGAATGAGTTCAGAGGCCTTTAATTTACTTGATGAAATGAGTGAAAATGGTTTGAGACCTAATGAGGTTACTTATAACATATTGATCAAATGGTATTGCAAGGAAGGGAGGATGAATGATGCTACCGATATGGTTGGGAAGATGGAGGAGAATGGATTTTGTCCTGACTGTATTTCGTACAATACTTTGATTAGTGGGTTTTCTAAAAGGGGAAATCTCGCCGAGGCATTTAAAATAATCAACACAATTGGAGAACAAGGATTGAAAATGGAGACTGTAACACTAAACACAGTCCTGAACACACTTTGTCAAGAAAGGAATCTTAGTAAGGCTTATGAGTTGCTGACTAGTGCCACTAAACGTGGCTATATTGTTGATGAAGTAAGCTATGGGAGTCTGATTGTTGGCTACTTCAAGGATGAAAATGTAGACGGAGCTCTTAAGCTTTGGGGTGAGATGAAAGCGAAAGAGATCATTCCTAGTATTGTCACATATAATTCTCTAATTGGAGGGCTTTGTAAATCAGGCAAAACTGAGCAAGCTATAACTAAGTTCAATGAAGTTTTGGAGAATGGGTTAATTCCTGATGAGATAACATACAACACGATTATTCATGGATACTGCTGGGAGGGGAATGTTAGGAAAGCATTTCAATTTCACAACAAAATGGTTGAGAATTCAGTCAAACCTGATATGTATACATGCAACATTCTTCTTCGTGGACTTTGCAGGGAAGGAATGATTGAAAAAGCCATTAACCTCTTCAATACATGGATTGATAAAGGGAAACAGCTTGATGCAGTAACCTACAATACACTGATAACAACCTTATGTAAGAATGGAAGGCTAGAGGATGCTCTAGGGCTTGCTACTGAAATGGAATTGAAGAAACTAGGGCCAGATAGTTACACTTACAATGCGATTGTTGAAGCACTTACTAATGTTGGAAGGATTAGGGAAGCAGAAGAGTTCACTTCAAAAATGATTGAGATGAGAATATCATCCATTGGAATGAATAAGGGGGAAGAAGACATCAGGGGTGAGTCTTCTTCAGTGGAACAGGAGGACATGAGCTCTATTGCTCAGTCAAAAGAGATTAATGAGCTTTGTGCCCAAGGGAGATATAAGGATGCAATGCATATATTTGGAGAACTTACTCAGAAGGGCGTTTTCATACCAAAGTCTACCTATATCACTTTAATGTATGGACTCATCAAGAGGAGAAAAAGTATCTCCAAAGCAAGGTGAACTTGATATGCGGCTTGTTGGCTATACTCGTTGATTAACTTAAATGGGAGAAAGGAGCATAGGTACATATACATTTCTTCCTGAAATTTAACAAAATTCATTTGAATTTTCATCACGTACAGTACTGACAGTTGTGTCTGATTAATATAATGTTGTCATTCTGAGGGTTGTGCTAGTTGTAGAATAGAATAGATTATACATATATAAACAGGGAGATGGAAGTAGTGGGGAGGGAGGGAGGTAGTGTGAGTGTGTTGAGGCCATCAAGAATTCAACATGCTTTCTTTTTCATTCATCTTGTCCTACCTGCCTTTAATTGCAAGCTCTCTCTATCATACTGCACCATATACTTTGGTTAATGCAATTTTATTATTACAATTTTTAAATGGGTTATTTTGCTCAAATCGATCCCTTTTTTTTTTTTTTTTTTGTAAAATAAAAATCAATTCGAAATCATGTACTCTAATATTAATACTTTGTGAGCTGTGACTTTGTGTTGTGTTTTGATTCTTTAAATCTTTATACAATTTACAATAATTCTAGATGTTTTAGATTAATATTTAATATTTTAGTACTAACTATTAAAGTATTATTAAATAGTTTATAGTTACCAAGTTTTAAATAATTTTTTTTTAAAAAAATTAATTTAAAAAAAAAAAAAAGCCTTAGGTGTCGATTAATCACCGTAGGAGCTAAGCGCCCCACGGGAGCTCGAGATACGCGTATCGATTTTCAATTGTTATGCCGTGGACCCGGGTGCACCTTGCAAGGTGCACCCGGGTCCTTAAACGGCGTCGTTTAGACGCTGGGTGTAACGGTGCTGTTAGTGGCACCGTTACACCCAGCCAATCAAAAATAAAACAGAGTATAAGTGTGAATCTATAGTTCTAAATGTGTGAATCTACAACTACGTATCTGTGAATGTATAGGTGTATAAGTGTGAATCTAAAACTCAAATACATAATACATAATGTGTGAATTGTAGTTCATAATGTGTGAATCTGTAGTTCATAAGGTGTGAATCTAACACTATGTAACTGTGAATCTATAGTTGTATAAGTGTGAATCCAAACATGAATACCCATCACTGCAAAACAGAGTATCATGTATGAATCTGTAGTTCATAATGTGTGAATCTGTAGTTCATAAGGTGTGAATCTATCACTATGTAACTGTGAATCTATAGTTGTATAAGTGTGAATCCAAACATGAATACCCATCACTGCAAACAAAGTATCAGGTATGAATCTGTAGTTCATAATGTGTGAATCTGTAGTTCATAAGGTGTGAATCTATCACTATGTAACTGTGAATCTATAGTTGTATAAGTGTGAATCCACTAACAGCACCGTTACACCCACCCGGGTGCACCTTGCAAGGTGCACCCGGGTCCACGGCATAAATTGCCATCGATTTTTGCAACCTTATATGCACATGTACTCTTTTTCT
>CP025656.1:19949463-19960164 GCA_003576665.1 Ipomoea trifida
AATTGTCGTTTTGGATGTGTATGATTGCCCTCAATTTCCATCTTTTGCATGATTAGAATGTGTTAGGCCATTATTGTGTTTCCAGCTAGTCTGTCTTCAGATCACTTGATACATTTTGTTTCATTCATTGAATTCTAACCTCTTTCTTCCTTTTTTTTTTTGCTGAATTTGGTAGTTGTACTCGGGACGGAAAAACTTGGTAATACAAATATCTGTTTGCTTCTTAATATATAATTTTTTTACTATTTATTTTATTTTGGATAATGCCCTTAAAAAAAATTCCATTTTGAGGTTGTAATAAGATATATTCATTAAAAAGAATCGAGTATACACGTTTTATGTACACATGGTTACTATTGAAGCAGCGCTCGAGAGGGTGTTTTTAAATCGTCTAGTTTGAGCGCAATTGTTAATGTGTGTCCGAATTTCAGCGTTTCACCAGAACTTGTCAGAATTTTCAGCGGTCTAACCAGAACTTGTCCTCTATACTGATTCATAATTAGTAGTTGTTTTTTTATTGTGTCACTTTCTTTCTTTCAAATTAGTTTGTATTCGTAGATCAACAAAGTTGGCTGCTCATATTGTAGCAAGAGCGAGAGCGACCTCTCAAGCTGATCCTTTGGTTTGAGGCATAGTTCTCCCGCAATGTATTTGTGATTTGATTTCTCTCTAATTAATATTACATGTGTCTTTTTTTTTTTTTTGAAAAATGTACATATGGTTACTATAATGGATTGAATAAGATTCAGATAAAAAATCTATAGCTTTCCATTATTTACGGCTAGCAAATATTCCGTAGCATTATATTAACATGCGTGTAATGTGTTCCTTGAATTTTAACATGCGTGTAATGTGTTCCTTGAATTGAACTAACGATGTCGTATTCATGTTTATAACTCTAACCCATTAATCTTATGAATTGTCTCATTTTTAACCTTATTGTGTAGTTATTATGTTAACTCAACCAAACACTTAAATGGCCAGGGTTGTTTCACTATTAAAGTTTACAAGTTTATTAATATAAGTAATTATAACAAGTCCATGTCTACTAACCTTGACAGCTATTGAATTTACTTTAAATAAAAAATGGTTTCAATTTTCAAAAGTAATTCATAAGTCTCAACGATTGGTTAACTAAATCGAAAGATCAGATCTTCATATCTGCAATATTTACACTCGAGAAGGAATCCACTTCATGCAACTTAACACAGTTGAAGAAAGTTGGTTCTCCCCCTTACATACATGGAGTTGATGGGGTTATAAGGTAACTATACTAACATAATAATCTAGATACAATAGCAACACGCATGTTGACAAACTATTGAATTCTAAAACTAACAAAAAAAGTAAGTACCAACATAACAATTAGTAGGTTTTGTAATTTTCTTAGAAAATATTATATTTATTTAATAATGTTTATCATAGAAAATTTTAAAAATAATGTACTTTATTATCTCCATTCTCCACAATAAATCAAGATTAATTATACAACAATATAAACATGGTGGTAATAATCAACCTAACATTCAAAAAATGAAGGGAATCATTTTCCCCTCACTTCCTATTATAATTACTCTTGGCCACACTCTATTAAATTAGTGGGTAATACTATAGAGGTGATCCACAAACGCCATTGCCACCATATCCGCTCTCAAAGATTCCACTGCCTTCTCTTTCAACTCTAACCACAAAAGCGCTTTCGACATCGGGGAAATGGCAGTATTCCTTCATCGCTGCTCGTCCATCCACCCCTTTCTATCCCTTTCAATTCCACAAGGGAATCGGTGGAAGTCTCCTTCACTAAAGCGTTGTTTGTCAAACCAACCACCTTGTTTATAAATCCCCAACACCTCTTCAAATCTTGGACCTCTTTTGCGCTCAAAGACTTATCACTATTTATCTTATTCTCCAAAGCCTCAAATGTTATGACTTTGTTGTGGGCTTCCTTTAAGACAACAGCCACAGTTTTTCTCCTATCGCAAGTAGCGAGGTAGGCAGCTCTATGGGCGAGTAAATTACGAGCGCAAAATATGACCAAATTGGAGTTACTCGGGCTGCTAAGGACTTCGGTGCATTTCTTAAGGAGTAAAGTTTTGTCCGAGGGAGGTAAACGGTGCGCAATAGCACCCGTTATAGTAAATGCCGCAATGAGGATAAGGAGGATAGAGGGAAATATGGTGGCTGCGGCGGCCATGTTATTAGATAAATGAGTTGTTTAAGTGTGGCCAAGATAGGATAATAAATGTGGAGAATGGATGATTTTGTATGCATGAGATTGTAGAGTTTAAATAGAAAAGCTATTATTCAAGAAAAAGAAAAGATTCATATTTCCTGTGGTGAAATTTTTTAACCACAGAAATTAATGGAAATGCTAGAGTGTAGGCAATGAAGAATGGTTCTTAAATTGTAATTATGTGGTCAATAATTTGGGGAAATAATAATAATAATAATAATAATAATAATAATAATAATAATAATAAATGAAAATGCTACATCCAGACTATGTCTCTTGTGATCGTCTTAAAGTTTTTCAAACACATTAATTTGTATTGGTTTCTATTGCATGTCTCACAAGTAACAATACTTGGCATAAACAAAATACTTTTACTATTTACCTTAGAATGATACGAATATAGGAGTTATCATGTCAATTATCATTAATAATAAAAAATACTAGTAATAAAATAAAAAATAAAAAATGGGCTATTAGTGGATTGGATTAGCGGTTTGACTAATTGATAGATAACATTAGTTGATTGTGGAAAGATGTTTGTAAATTAGTGATATATAGTTGATTACATGCAAATGACCTTTAAGGGTATAATTTATTTTCTCAATAATTTAATCGAAAAAGCTAAAGTTGCTTTGAGCAAATTTTTGAATTTTAGCATTTTGTACAAAAAACTAATTAACCAGCACACAAAATCAAAACTAATAGTGATCAAACAAGTTAAAATTGACTTATAAGTTATTGAGTACAATCAACATACTTCTTTTTCACCAAAAAAAAATCAACATACTTCTTTATAAATCCTTCCTAATAAAATTCATAACACGATCTCACAAAACTCAACAACTTAATTATATTTAGAGGTTATCCTGTTTTCAATATGTGCACTGTTTGAATGGTATCTCTTACCCCTTCTCCTCTTCCTATTTTTACTGCAAAGATCGATTTCATTTTCCTTTCATTTACTAAGCGTTCCGAAGATTTCAACATGGAATCTCTTATTTTCGGAAGGCTAATCTTCTTCTTCATCGTCACCTTCTTCTTTTTATTTTTATTTATTACTAGTATTTTTTATTATTAATGATAATTGACATGATAACTCCTATATTCGTATCATTCTAAGGTAAATAGTAAAAGTATTTTGTTTATGCCAAGTATTGTTACTTGTGAGACATGCAATAGAAACCAATACAAATTAATGTGTTTGAAAAACTTTAAGACGATCACAAGAGACATAGTCTGGATGTAGCATTTTCATTTATTATTATTATTATTATTATTATTATTATTATTATTATTATTATTTCCCCAAATTATTGACCACATAATTACAATTTAAGAACCATTCTTCATTGCCTACACTCTAGCATTTCCATTAATTTCTGTGGTTAAAAAATTTCACCACAGGAAAATATGAATCTTTTCTTTTTTTTTTGAATAATACCTTTTCTATTTAAACTCTACAATCTCATGCATACAAAATCATCCATTCTCCACATATTATTATCCTATCTTGGCCACACTTAAACAACTCATTTATCTAATAACATGGCCGCCGCAGCCACCATATTTCCCTCTATCCTCCTTATCCTCATTGCGGCATTTACTATAACGGGTGCTATTGCGCACCGTTTACCTCCCTCGGACAAAACTTTACTCCTTAAGAAATGCACCGAAGTCCTTAGCAGCCCGAGTAACTCCAATTTGGTCATATTTTGCGCTCGTAATTTACTCGCCCATAGAGCTGCCTACCTCGCTACTTGCGATAGGAGAAAAACTGTGGCTGTTGTCTTAAAGGAAGCCCACAACAAAGTCATAACATTTGAGGCTTTGGAGAATAAGATAAATAGTGATAAGTCTTTGAGCGCAAAAGAGGTCCAAGATTTGAAGAGGTGTTGGGGATTTATAAACAAGGTGGTTGGTTTGACAAACAACGCTTTAGTGAAGGAGACTTCCACCGATTCCCTTGTGGAATTGAAAGGGATAGAAAGGGGTGGATGGACGAGCAGCGATGAAGGAATACTGCCATTTCCCCGATGTCGAAAGCGCTTTGTGGTTAGAGTTGAAAGAGAAGGCAGTGGAATCTTTGAGAGCGGATATGGTGGCAATGGCGTTTGTGGATCACCTCTATAGTATTACCCACTAATTTAATAGAGTGTGGCCAAGAGTAATTATAATAGGAAGTGAGGGGAAAATGATTCCCTTCATTTTTTGAATGTTAGGTTGATTATTACCACCATGTTTATATTGTTGTATAATTAATCTTGATTTATTGTGGAGAATGGAGATAAATAAAGTACATTATTTTTAAAATTTTCTATGATAAACATTATTAAATAAATATAATATTTTCTAAGAAAATTACAAAACCTACTAATTGTTATGTTGGTACTTACTTTTTTTGTTAGTTTTAGAATTCAATAGTTTGTCAACATGCGTGTTGCTATTGTATCTAGATTATTATGTTAGTATAGTTACCTTATAACCCCATCAACTCCATGTATGTAAGGGGGGAGAACCAACTTTCTTCAACTGTGTTAAGTTGCATGAAGTGGATTCCTTCTCGAGTGTAAATATTGCAGATATGAAGATCTGATCTTTCGATTTAGTTAACCAATCGTTGAGACTTATGAATTACTTTTGAAAATTGAAACCATTTTTTATTTAAAGTAAATTCAATAGCTGTCAAGGTTTAGTAGACATGGACTTGTTATAATTACTTATATTAATAAACTTGTAAACTTTAATAGTGAAACAACCCTGGCCATTTAAGTGTTTGGTTGAGTTAACATAATAACTACACAATAAGGTTAAAAATGAGACAATTCATTAAGATTAATGGGTTAGAGTTATAAACATGAATACGAACATCGTTAGTTCAATTCAAGGAACACATTACACGCATGTTAAAATTCAAGGAACACATTACACGCATGTTAATATAATGCTACGGAATATTTGCTAGCCGTAAATAATGGAAAGCTATAGATTTTTTATCTGAATCTTATTCAATCCATTATAGTAACCATATGTACATTTTTCAAAAAAAAAAAAAAAGACACATGTAATATTAATTAGAGAGAAATCAAATCACAAATACATTGCGGGAGAACTATGCCTCAAACCAAAGGATCAGCTTGAGAGGTCGCTCTCGCTCTTGCTACAATATGAGCAGCCAATTGATCTACGAATACAAACTAATTTGAAAGAAAGAAAGTGACACAATAAAAAAAACAACTACTAATTATGAATCAGTATAGAGGACAAGTTCTGGTTAGACCGCTGAAAATTCTGACAAGTTCTGGTGAAACCGCTGAAAATTCGGACACACATTAACAATTGCGCTCAAACTAGACCGATTTAAAAACACCCTCTCGAGCGCTGCTTCAATAGTAACCATGTGTACATAAAACGTGTATACTCGATTCTTTTTAATGAATATATCTTATTACAACCTCAAAATGGAATTTTTTTTAAGGGGCATTATCCAAATAAAATAAAATAGTAAAAAAATATATATATTAAGAAGCAAACAGATATTTGTATTACCAAGTTTTTCCGTCCCGAGTACAACTACCAAATTCAGCAAAAAAAAAAAAGGAAGAAAGAGGTTAGAATTCAATGAATGAAACAAAATGTATCAAGTGATCTGAAGACAGACTAGCTGGAAACACAATAATGGCCTAACACATTCTAAATCATGCAAAAGATGAGGGCAGGAAAATCATACACATCCAAAACGACAATTTCAACATTAAAATTAAAGTTCATTATCATTGCCTATACAATAAACATTTCAATGTCTAGACATCAAAATGATGAATCTTTCTTACAAATAGCATATCCATATTATTGATGATATGCTACTAAGGGGGTGATATCAAAATGAAGAATAATGCCTTACATATAGATAAATATCTATGTTATTTATGCTACTATGGGGGCAAAAGCGCAAAATAACTGATAATTACATTACATATTTCCGCATTTGCTGGCCTGGCAAATGCTAATAACCATGTATTTTACCATAACTTCGACTTAAGACTCATCCATGAAGACAGCCCCATGACCACTTGCTTTCATGAACTTCTTCAGCAGAAGAACAATTATGGCAATGGAAAGTCCAACAGCTGCCCAGGTGAATATGCGGTCATCAGCTTGTCTGGGGACCACCCTTTGTTGAGGGTTCCGCAACACCCGCTGCTCATGCAGATGTAAAGGGGGGACCTCTCTTGAGGTCTGCGCAGGATGTGCAACCAGTGGACGGGCTTCATCTTGTTGTTCTACAATCCCGTCAGCAGCAGATTGATCCGGACGCCTTGCTTCAGAAGACTCTGCATTTGTGTTTTGAGTAGTTTCCTGGGCATCACCATCTTTGTTTGTTGTCTGTTCTTCAGGGGATGCTGGGCTACCTTGAGGCACCGGGGGTGCCTTGCTTTGCATGTACTCATGTATCTGCACAATGAGTAAATTGTAGGCACTAGAGTCAGTTGTGATAAATTAGTTGTGTAAGTTGGGAGTTGGGACAGGACAAACCTCATCTATCAGCTTTTGGCGTTCAGGGTTCCCAAATTTTGGAGCAGCCTCACGAGATTTTATTGCTAGAGCACGCCTTTCTTCCTTGGTGTAGTCCAATGATCCAAGGGCACCATTTGGGTTGGTTGGCATGAATGCAATCAGTGCAACCAATGCGGTCCGAACTGCAAGACATAAATAACAACAATGTAAGAACTACCGTCAGTGACAGTGTCTACGCTCTCACAGCAAATAAAGAAATTATACGAATTTACACATAAAAACGGATTAAATTCTGACAACTATACAGAGTTTCTTCCAATTTCAGTCATCATACAGAAGGCCATTGCTATAGACCTATAGTTGCTTGCATTCCTCGGGCGCTCGGGGCACCTAGCGACGATTTGGGCGGTGTTTTTTTTTAATTTTTTTTAAAATTTGTTTAAAATTTTTAAAACTT
Source organism: Ipomoea trifida (assembly GCA_003576665.1). Classification (NCBI taxonomy): domain Eukaryota; kingdom Viridiplantae; phylum Streptophyta; class Magnoliopsida; order Solanales; family Convolvulaceae; genus Ipomoea; species Ipomoea trifida. The sequence goes on from CP025656.1 coordinate 19,956,669, forward strand.
GATAATTATAAACTATTTAATACTTTAATAGTTAATACTAAAATATTAAATATTAACCTAAAAAACATCTAGAGTTTGAACAATTTAGGGTTATTTTGCTCAAAACAATGTTATTTTGAGTGAAATAAACCATTTAAAAAAAGAAGGGAACAATAGCTAATTGGCCGACTAGGCAGCCTAGTTGGTGCCTAGGAGGCCTAGTTGGCCACCTAGCCAGCCAGCCGCCTAGACCACCGATTATGGTGATACGCTAGGCTAATAGTGACTAGGCGGGATTTTTGTAACACTGGTTGCTTTTATATGTTCTTTTAACTGCCAATATGTCAAATGGGAAAGAAGAGATGGGAGGTTAGTTCACCACTCCCAAACCCCAACAGCCTGCATATACTGTATGAATGTCATAGTAATGCAGATAAAACTGAATGACTACATTATTAACATACTCACCACTCCAGGATGGCTGCCAGTGTTCAGGATGATGGTTAGAAATACTCAAACAAATCTTGGTTTGAGTTTCAAAACGACCATTTGGCTGAAATGACAATCAATCTTCATTAGTAAACAACTAAAGTAAAACCAAACTCCATTTCTTTGGCAACTTCATACAGTGAAGTTATATAAAATTTAAATTTAAAAAAAAAAATCATCCAAAGGAGCAAACAAGTTCGTACAGTCAACAGCATGAAAGAAGGTGGCTTGAAAGGATATTCAGCTGGCAACTGGATTCGCCCATGGTAGATTCCACCCTCAAACTCTGAATCTCTGGGGCCCCTGATAGCAAATTGCCATTCAAATATATTCTCCTGAAAAAGTATGCAAATTTCAATTTCAGTTGCCTCACAATGATGGCACAGTATAATTACAACATCTACCATGCACAGCCTTCACCAAAGAAGGCATTTACTTGAGAACACATCTTTTCCAAAGTAAACATATTTACAGCAGGTTGAATAAAACATTAGGGTATAAGAAACACACGGGAAATTCGGGACTGAAAAGTGCATCAAGGTAGGATCAAAATACTCAAATCTATAGAAACATATTATAGAATTTCATCACCTAATCACAACGTACACGCAGCTCATTTAACAAAAGGAAAAATCAACAAGTGGAAAGGTGAATTTTATATCCACAATCAACACGAGCACCATCAAACAAGGACAAATCAGCTCGCAAAAATAGAATTTTGATAATAACAATCACAATAATATCTCATAAAACTGCATATTATCATTTCAGATCCAATAAACGTGAAATTCCATATTTCCATCCCTAAAACGAAATCCAATCCAGAATCAAACACACCATCAAAATAGACCTAATTTCGCTAGGAAAAAAAACAGACCTCGAGAGGGAGGCTCATGAAATCATCGGAAGGGTTAGATTGCATCTCTTTGACCTCCTGAAGAATCCTCTTCACGGCCGGGTTCTTTAGGTTGTACTTGTCTTCCGCCATCGTCCTCCACCGTCAACCTCCGATCACTGTAGATCCAATCTCGGCCGATTATAGGCTTTTATAGCCCACCGACGAAAAAGCTGCTTCGTTGCCCGATATGAGTGAGATCAGAGGACGCGCCTTCGTATGCGTTCTAGTTCTAGAGAGATAGAGGGGAGAGAGTCGCAGTTGACGGGTGCGATATATGAAGATGGTGGACACGTCATACGAGAGAGGATGCTTGCGTGGCGGAAAATGGTTGGGTGGAGTGACGACGGGGCGTCGTTCTCAAATATGTGGGCCTGTTGGGCTTTAGGATTTTAGCTGGTTAAGCTATATATTTAGCCCGACCCAATTCGCCATGTTTTCTATTGAGTTGTAAATTGTTAAAAAGTCCTATGATATTCAATTAAAATTTTTAAAAAGTCTTTACAAATTTATTAGTGTTCTGTGTTCGATTAAGATAAGACTTGTAATTGCCAAAGATCTTGAGGTCTAGTGGAATTCGATGTCCTGATTTATATTTCCACATGGATGATGGGAGTGAATTCCGGTTCACACTCCCACATAGATGATGGGAGTGGGTTCGAGCCTCAGTACAACCTTCAGTAGGTTGAGAAAGTAGCTATGAACAAAAAAAAAAAAAACTTGTAATGAACAGATACTACATTGTAACAGAGTTACTAGTACTCAAAAAAAAAAAAAAAAAGATAATACTTGTAATAAGCCTTTAAAAGTTCATTGGTATTTAATTAAGATGTTTGTAGAATTTTTTACTATAATATATATAGTTAAAATTCATCCTTATATCTCAAAATTTTAACTTTTTTTTTTTTATGCATAAACAAACTTTACAATATTACGCAAACTTGACGGCCTCACGCATAAAGGAAGGATGAAGGGATACACTCATTAAAGTTATCCTTTATTTTATTGTATAGATTTTACAATATTACGAAAACCTGTAATGTTTTGGGAATAAGTTAAAATTGAGGTTTTTAAAAAAATTTTATTAATAGTATATATTATGTTGCAGAAAGTATATGTACTATATTATTACGATTAATAATTTTAATCTAGAATTGTATTACGAATATTAAAGTAGGAAATAATATATTATATTAAAATTTTATTACCATATATTAATATATAATTTTAATACAAATAGAAATTGTATTACCATATTTTTTACAATGTTAAGCAAACGTATAGAAGTGTTTTGGACGGGGACTTATATATATATATATACACACACTGTATAGATAGATTAAAAAAATATTAATATCATAATGACCTAAATCATTCCTATTAATAATATGAACAATTTATTTGGTTTTCAAAATAAAAATAATTTATTTAAATAAACAATTACACTAACATTAATCGTTCCGGTTAGGACTTAGATGTATATATATAAAATATTTATATATTATATTATATATGGCTATGTTTGGCAAACCTAGCTGAAAAGTATTGAAAGCTGAAAACTGAAAAGCTATAAGCTTGAAGCTGAAATCTGAAAGCTGCTAAGCTAGCTGTTATGCTTAAATGTGTTTGGTAAAATTAGCTTTTTGATAAGCTGATAAATGTAAAAAGACTAAAAAGGATACCTTCATACAATTTAAATAGTTTCAAATTTAAATAGGTTTGTTTATATATTAAAATATAAAATAGTGAAATCAATATATTTTAATAAAATATAAAGTAAAACATATATTTGAAAACATATAAAGTAAAGCAAAATGTTTATAATTCATAAGATTAGTTCATACAAAAATCAATGTTCAAACACAAATGTCAAATTGAAATTACAACCAAACATATTAAAAAGTCAAAAAGGTTTAGCCAAAAAAATTTTAACTGGAAGGGTAAATGATGTCATTTCTTTAAAATAATAAGGTTAAAGATGGAAAAAAAGTTAGGAAGCTATTAGCTTATTTTTAAACGCTACCTAAGGTAACGTTCAAAAATAAGCTATTATTTTAAACTACTAGATTATTTTAGGAACATTACCAAACAGGGCTTATAGCTTATTAGTAGCTTAAAATAAGCTATAAGCTC
>CP025656.1:19966820-20072569 GCA_003576665.1 Ipomoea trifida
TTGGGGACAGATGGTATTCTTTTACCTGGATTTGTCTTTTATTTTATTTTTATTTCTTGGAATTTGGATGAGAGGAGTGGGACATTATTCATCTCATTTCATTTTCAAATTCTGAGACAGTTAGAAAATGGAACATAAGTAATTAGCTACATGTACACCATTAGTTTTGATGCCAAAATCTTGTCTTTTCTTCCAGAGATGGAACATCGATTATACTTTCTGATGATGTTGGTCAATTATATATTTTAAACACGGGAGAAGGAGAATCCCAGAAAGATGCTAAATATGACCAGGTTTATTTTAGTTCCATAAATTCTTTAACTGTAGACTCAGTTATTGGTTTGATAAATGAATGCCTAAAACAATGTCTTAACAGTTCTTCCTTGGAGACTATCGCCCTCTTATTCAAGATACAAATGGTAATGTCCTTGATCAGGTAGGTTTCTGTTTCCATTATTCTCTGCTCATCCCTTTGCATAATGAGCTGTAAATGTATCTCAATTACACAAAGTCAATATACTCACTTAAATTTTCTATCATATTGGATTATTGTAATAAATTATTCTTTTTTCTTTGTTAGATAGGAAGACTGGGTGATAAACTAATATTTATACCTCAAAAAGTGTCAACAAATGAAAATATAATAGCAAATAACTAACCAGAATGAGTCAATTGTATATTTAGAATTTGCTCTCAAATTCTGTTAGTTCTCTATAAAATGATAGACAAATAACCAAGTAATATTTGTGACCTAAAATAATTAAAAATTGTTACAATACTCAGCCTATATACTATTTCATATTATGGAGTTGTAAATTCAAGTAATATTTGTGACCTAAAATAATTAAAAATTGTTACAATACTCAGCCTATATACTATTTCATATTATGGAGTTGTAAATTTGTAAATCAAAAGCCATTATGTAACAAAGTGAAATGAGAAAATGCTTTTGCAATTAACATTTGAATAAAAAGATAGAAAAAAAAAAAAGAGTCCAGGCTCTGGTGTTGAATTTGCTGTTGTATGATATGTGTGCGTGCTTTCTTGGGGTTATTAATTAAAAAAAAAAATGAATTTGCAATTTTTTACTGGTTTAGGAAACTCAACTTGCTCCATACCGGAGGAACATGCAAGATCTCCTCTGTGATTCAGGTTCTTTTCATTCTGCTATTTTTTGAATGTTAATATTGTCTGTTTTCTTCTCCTTTTTAAGTAGTATACTCACTAGTCAAATAATGACAGTCATGATTCCATATCCTGAGCCTTATCAGAGCATGTACCAAAAGAGGCGGTTAGGAGCTTTGGGTATAGAGTGGCGCCCATCATCCATCAGATTTGCAGTTGGTCCTGATGTCACCCTGGACCAAGATTACCCAATGCTTCCCATTGCAGACTTAGAAATGTTGATTGAACCCCTCCCTGGGATTATTGATGCAATGGACTGGGAACCTGCAATTGAGAATCTAAGTGAGGATACAGATTCGGAGTATCATGTTACTGAGGATACTTCTGGAGGGGAGCAAGGAAGTTTTAGTTCCAATGCTCCAGGTGATCCAGCAAGCAGTGAGGGAGACAGTGATGACGACACTCAGCAAGATAGCCGTCGTAGATCAAAACGAAAAAAACAGAAAGGGGAAGTAAGTTCATTTCTTTTTATTTTATTGTGGTATACTTTTTACCCAGGTGTGGAAATTAATTCAGTTTCCTCAATTCAGGTCGAGATCATGTCATCATTTGGAAGGCGTGTGAAGAGGAAGAACTTGGATGAGTATGAGGGCAGTTCACTTAGAAACAACCATGGTAGGAAATCAAGAAATGGTCGGAAAACTTCAAAGAAGAAGTCTTCGAAATCTTCTAGACCAAGGAGAGCTGCTGCACGCAATGCTCTTCACTTGTTTTCCCGAATTACAGGAGCATCTGCAGATGGAGAAGATGAAGATTGCTCTGAAGGTGATTCATCAGAAAGTAAATCTACGGTTCAGGACTCATACACTGAAAGTGAGGAATCAGATGTATCCTTGCATGATGAACATCATGGGCACTCAAAGGGGAAAGAAGTATGTCTGGATCAGTCTGAGGATATGGGTATGCTTTTCCAAGATCCTAAATCTCATTTGAATTATGGAAACAGGAAAAGATTGGTTCTCAAGTTGCCAAATCGTGATTCAAATAGAGCTGCACCACCCCAAAGTGCTAAGTTGGAGTTCGAAAGCGAGTCTGCTCAAGCTGGTCCATCATCAACAGCTTTTCACGAGGCTGATGGTGCGCCTGAATACAAGTCTCAGGATAACTTGCCTGGGCTTACAGATAATGATGGAACAGAAAGAAGTGAGACGAGACAACTACGGTCACAACATTTCTATCTCCTTGATGGATGCAAAGGTGGGAACATGAGATGGGGAGGAGTTAGATCTCGTACATCTAAACATTCAAGGATAGGAGATCTGCCACAATCAGGCTCACATTCTGGAGTGAACTTAAACGTCAGTGGACATGTTCAGACAGAAAATGTCACAATGGAAAACGAGTGTGAAAGAATTCATCCTAGTTCTGGATTCCAAAATCATGAGGATAATGGAATGATACATTCCAGTGAGCCTTCTCCTCACACTGGTATGCTTGGAAATTCAGAGAGTGCAGAAACTGCTGAAAAGTATGTAGATGAGTGCAAGAATTCCGAAGAATTGCCAACATGCTCTCATAAAATGGCTGATAATCCAGATGTGCCTTCTGTTCCTTGTGCTAATGGGACTGGTGATCACCCTCCCCTCAAGGATAGAGTTACAGGTATCCCGACAAGGCTGCGGATAAGATCATCAAAGCTTCTCTCTGCTGACCTTGATAGTTGTAGTAAGACAGAAGAGAAATCTGCATTGGAGATTTCTAGGCTCAATCCCTGCTGTGCTGCAGATGATGCATCTCAAGAGACTCCGAAGATTTTAAGTTCCAACCTACCATGTAATGACAACTTTGAGAGACCAAGTGTGGCTAATGGGCTTGATGAAAAGCAGGTGGAGCAAGACAGTGCTGGTGGAGCTACTGGATCTTCTGTTCAGGACTCCAAGCAGTTGCAGTCAGAGGATAGGATGTTCAGTGCTGTCTATAGAAGATCAAGATTTGGCAGGGGTAGAAGTAACGTAGAATGTCTTGGTGGTGGAAGCATGGAAACCAGTACATCAAACAGTCAGAGCCTTGTTCCTGCTGAAGGAAATGGTAGCATAGGTGAAGCAGTCCGTAGAACAAGATCTATCAGGCTGAGGCCAACAAGTGGTGATATAAATCTCTCAGGCAGCAATCTTAGATTTAGGAAGCCCCGTGATCACACAGTACCCCCATCAACTAGTTTGGAAAGGGCTTCAGGTAATAGAGGAGGCGATGAAAGCCCCAATGATGAATCACGATCTAATTCGAAAGTTGCTGTTGGAGTGAGATCTACTAGAATAAGGAGAAGCAGTTTTTACACCCGTGAGCCTAGTCCTCCAGATAGAAGGAAGTCAAATCAATCAGCAAAAAGTTCATGGTTGATGTTAGTAGCAAGGGAAGAGCACCGGTATATCCCTCAGCAAGGGGATGAAGTTGTGTATTTGAGACAGGTAGCTACTTCCCTTTCATTTGTTACTGTGTTTTTGTGAACTCTTTACTGTTCTATTCCCACTTAACCTTTCCTTACAGCATGACAATTTTTTTCTTCAGGGCCATGAGGAGTACATAAGTGAATGTGACTTAAGGGGTAGACGCCCTTGGGAAACAATCAGGGGGAATATTAGTGCAGTTGAATTTTGCAGGGTTGAAGCACTTGAGTATACTTCCCGTCCAGGTTCAGGAGAGAGTTGCTCTAAAATGACACTTAAATTTATAGATCCTTCATCTGCAGTGTCAGGTAAAACATTTCAGCTGACACTGCCCGAAGTAACCGGTTTTCCCGATTTCCTTGTCGAGAGAACTAAATATGATGTGGCTATGGAGAGGAACTGGACTACCAGGGATAAATGCCGTGTCTGGTGGAAAAACGAGGGTGAAGAAGATGGGGATTGGTGGGAAGGTCGAATTATTGGTGTGCAAGCTAAATCTGCAGAATATCCAGATAGTCCTTGGGAAAGGTACATTGTCAGATACAAGAAGGGTGATCCATCGGAACAACATCGACATAGTCCTTGGGAACTATTCGACTCTGATACTCAATGGAAGCAGCCTCAGATTGATGAGAATATCCGAGCCAGGCTGCTGCATGCCATGGACAAGCTGGAGCAATCTGGAAACAAATCTCAGGTATCCACTATGGGCTGTTATCTATTTGCTATGGTCATTGCAGGCTGCAGCATATGTATGTTTCATTGAAAATGTATCCTCACAATCTTAATTTATGTCAGGATAATTATGGGGTACAAAAAATGAGACAAGTTTCACAGAGGTCACAATTCATCAACAGGTGCGCTCTTCTAATCACGTTTACTTCATTCAACTGTTTCTGCTTTATATATTCATAAGACAAGACATTATTGTGTTCATAAACAATGCATAGCTTTGCTGCATGTATTTATAGATTTCTAGATTATGTTCATATTTAGTCAAAGTGTCAAACACGGTAGTCCTGATTGCTTTTGTTTCAATTTATAGGTTCCCTGTGCCGTTGTCTCTTGAAATCATCCATGCCAGACTGAAGAACAACTACTATAGACGGTTGGATGCAGTGAAGCACGACATAGACGTGATGCTGTTAAATGCTGAATCTTACTTTGGAAGAAGCGCTGAACTTTCAAAAAAAATCAAACAATTGTCCAGCTTCCTTACTAAAACCCTTTCATCTTTGTAGTCGCCCCGCCTACCTTGATACAATTTTGTAGAAAGCATACTGCATTGATTTAAGCAAAGATGTCCATAAAACTTTACAGGAAATGGTAGGGAAAGAAACAAAAACAAAAAAAAAAACAAAAAAAACAAAAAAAAAAGATCTTTCTTTTACTAGGTTTTTAGCAGCCAGCTTTAAGCCTTTAACCAACGTTTAAGAGAAGTAGTAGCTTTTGATCAGAGGATACTGGATACATATGACAAAGAAAGGCTTAGCGGAAAGTAGTATCATGGCGCTGGAAAAATTGTCCAGCAATTCATTTGTATAGTGTATGGGGATTGAAATTTGTCATTAATTAATTCAAAGTTTGTTCCTTCGATTCTGTTTGTTTCACTACAACACGTCACAATTATTGTAGAAAATATCAATTTCTACGAAATTAATGAAGAATGTTTACCAAGCATATATGTAATACTTACTCATCATATATAAAGGTCATAGTACAATTCCTTGGTCTATTTAATGCTCTGACAAAATGAAGAGTTGTATAATATTAATTGCCATACAACCGATTTGATCTCTAAATAGAAGCAAAATAAAGGATTCAGGAATAAGAGCAAACAAGTGAGTGTATGGGGGATAGCCTAAAATACGCCGGTGAGGAGATTTGCTACTGTTGAGATTGCAGCACCTGTTATGGCACATTGCACCACCTGCTCATGAGAATGATCATCTGTGGTCAGAGCCAATGCCGCTCCTGTAACTGCGCCAGCCAGCGCACTGTTTTTCTGCCAACAACCAATTACATACCTTGAGACTTGAGTGCGTACATATGGTAGGTTATCAGGCCATATTATTATGAACACCACAAAACCAACCATATAATAAGCATGCGTACATGTGTTTAGTTGTGTAACTCTAGCTAGGTTGATATAATTTCCTGGTTACAAAGTTTAAGATCTTCAAAGTGTTTTCAAGTTAATTTTGAGGGGATTGAGTTAGAATGTCTGTAACAAGCTTGGAACACATATATATATGACTATATGAGGGATTGGAGGCTCTAAAGTTAATAGCATTTGCTTTTTAGTTCTATGCCATATGTTTAAGAAACAATGATGACAAGGAGATGGAAGATAGTAGAAGATGCCCAAAGAAGACATGACAAGATAGATGAACTGTACCAATTAATTGAAAAGAAGTGTCCCAAAAGATGAAACAAATTAAACAAACAATAAGGATGTTTTATCTCCACATCTTGATATTTGTTATATAGATGATGATAGCTCTCCTTTTATCTTTTGCCTTTTGGAACATTTCTTTTCTATTAATTATGAGGCTCTAGAGTTTATACCATGTGCTTTTTAATTTTATGGATATGTTTAGAGAGTTAGCCCTGGGTGATACAGCTATATGTTAGCCCCTAAGTGTATATATATATGTGTGAGAGAGAGAGATTTCCAAGTATTGAAGTAATATCATAACAATTTTCTCATATATTCAACATAAAGTAAGAAAAAGCCTACCCAATCATGTACCCCTCGAGCCTCCTTCAGCCCATAGGTAAGACCAGAATACATTCCTGCAGCAAATCCTGCCCATACATGGAAAATCATTTTTTTTCTCAAGCACAATAGCCAATTTTTCTATGGTTTTAGGAACAATAATAACTAGCTAACATGTCTTCCGCCTATACCTCATTTCATTATTACATGAATAAAAGCCATGCTTGAAAAGGTACTTACATTACACCTTACAATAAGGGGGTAACAAGTTCAATAAGTAATGCTCCTTCAACGTATATTGCATTTCTTTATAAAATGTTTTAAGATTTTGTTTCAAGCAAAACATCTATTAAATCAGGAAAAAGTATCCATTTGTTAACAAAACATATCACCAAAATCAATGTTGTATTTCAAACACATGCACAGACAAAAAGAACTTGAATTACCCCATTGCATAGATTCCTTCCCAGTGTTCGTTATCTGAAAATACCCCCAAAAACAAGACATTAGAATTCACCTCTACCTCATTTCAAGGCATCAAACACAAATTACCTTTAATTCTTTATACTAAATACATTTTCCATATCACACATTCTTAAACCTATATATGACTAGACCCAAAGGCATACAACAATATTGATTGTAATAGATATATTTCACATGCCTAGATGAAAATAGGTAAATTTTAAAATCTGTCTATTTTTGTTTGAGCCATGTCAAATATATCAATTATAGTCAATATACCAAGGCATACATAGCTTGGATAATGTATAGGGCTCCATTAACTGACCAAAGCATCAATTTGTATGAAAATTAACCATGACAATATCTTAGGTTTTGAGAATGGAGATAACAAACTCATTTTTTCCAAGGTTGTCTCTGCATGAAAAAAAAAAATGGAGAATGACAATACCAGCAAGTAAATGAAGAGAACAAAGGCAGAGGTGAACAGCTCACCAATGCCTCAACTGACTTTCTGTTATTCTGCCCTGCACCATAATAAGAACACTATTATAAAGAGACTTTCTGACAGGGTTTAAATGCTATATATTCCTGACAACTTTTTCCTTGGTTTAGATGAACAGAGGAAAGGTCTTTCAATTGACATATGAAATCAACTATGGTCTGTCATATTGAATATGCTTTTAAAGAAAAACAAAATTCTATATAATACTAGCCAATAAACAAATGTTTATTCAATACACACTCAACTGCAATATGAAGGAGACCGTAAAACGGATGTGGATTGATGTTTCAGTTGAACAATTAAAATGCAGTATTTGGCCTTGATTAGTTATACCTAATGGGTACCAACCTTCCCAGTTCAACTCACTATTGCCCTTGAATTGCATATGTTCAAGAAAAGAGTCAAAAGACTAAAGATATAGTTCTAGCCACTAGGTGCTAGTGTTAGAACCTGGGAAATCTTCCATACTTCCCTGGCTAGTGAAAAAGGCCCGGCTTCATTCACAAGCTAGGAAGGCATTCAAAATTTCCCTCTATACAGATCACCTGTGCAAATGTGGCCTGGAATCTTACAAGTAGACATTCAAACTTAAGCTAAAAAAGTATAAACTAATTTCTTCAATAAAAGATGGAAGGTAAGGCAATCCTTAAAATACAGAGACAGTCCTTCAAGATGCCAGGGGAACAACTCCATCAAGTCACCAACTGCAAACTACGCTATCCTCAAACAAAAGTTAATTCTAGATTTAGTCCTCAAAATTTAGTCCTAGACAAACAATTTAACTGCAGTTTATCCTTAATTTTGATGACAGTTTCATATTTTGCTCTAGTAGCCATATTCTAACACAACTCCACACCTAAATTTTTACTGTCTAAATGTGATGACCAAAGTTTGGATGGAGTAAAAAATGAAATAGGTAATGAAAAAAATTACTAGAAGATAGAGTAAATTAACTTTTAGCCCTCAAAATTTACAGATGGATATGTAATTGATAGCAATAGGACTAAATCTGGAACCATCATCAAAATCAAGGATAAATTATGGCAGAATTATAAGCTGATTAAATTTAGACCAGGAAAATTTTCACAGAAAGAACAACATACCTTTAAGATCTGGGAAGCGCTGACGCTTCTTGGTACCACTAGTCTCTGGTGGGACAACGCTAGTATTCTTACATCCACCTGATTCATACAATCATACAAATTTAGTTCAACACTCTCAAACTATAAAAATTCCAGAACAATCCAGCATAACAATAGCATTCACTTTCCAAAGAAAAAAAAAGGAAATCAATACGAAAAATTATAATGCATTCGTGAATTCTTGCCTAGAACAGCTGAAGAACAGGCTTCGCGTGCCACCGCTTGAATCGCACCAATCTGTGACGCAACAACGAATTGATTAAGCAAACCAATACATATGCTAGCAACTTTAATATTAAACTGCATAATACACAGAAATGATTATAATTTACTATTATTAAACTGCATAGTACCCCAGCAGATTTGAGGAAAGCTTCAGCGACACGATTGAGGAGAGGATGGCCGAGCTCAAGGAATCCACACTGTTCAAAGTGCCGAATCTCATCCAGCAACGATCGAGGAGTCTCCAAATTAGAACTCATTTTGTTGATGTTGTAATGTCAGGTCTTCAATTCTCTCTACGATGCAAACCTGCTAAGCAACGCACGTACTCCGCTTTCTCTCCGTATAACGGCAGAGAAGTGAAGATGAAAGGTACAAAATACATGTAGTAACTGCACCGCGATCTTCGCGGCGATTGCTGAGGATCGAGAAGGCGAACGTGGCAACGCTGCATGCAATATAATGCAATTCCAAGTTTCCAACAACATGCCAAAAAGAAACGACTCTGTTACAATGTAATATGTTCATAACTACTTTCTTAATTTACTGCAGCATAACCCACCCCTTTCATATAGTGGTGCAACCGGATGTCAGTTCATACCACAAGTTCTTTTTTTTTTTGAACAGCTGAAATCCTCAATCTGAAGGTGAGCAAGAGATAAACCTTAACTAATCAGTTCCATTTGACTATTGTATTATTGTCACACTTTATATTATTTTTTTTAAAAAAAATAAAATATTGAGCTGATAGATAGGATTAAGGATTTTTCAAAGCTGACGTGGCATTTCATTCTTATAAAAGCATAACGAAATTTTATCTTATAACCTTGACTAATCAGGTTATTACCTTTTTATTTAGCAGCGAAAGTGATGCAATAATTATATGGACAAATCATAATCTAATAATTATTAGACATGTAATATATCATATGTCCACAAATATTATATAGTTAAAATAAAAATAATAATGGTGGGGGGCTGGACAACTATTAAAATCACATTCAAAGCCAATATGATTGATAATAAAATATTGGCTGTGTTTTCTAGAAAGCATAATGTACAATTCTTTTCTATTTAAAGTTACATTACATAACATTGAAGGACGACATACAACACTGACATCCCCTAGTGTTTAGTGTTTACACCCACAATTTTCAAAATTTCATTTCAATATAAAAAGCTTGGAGGGTGAAGATATTGCATGCCACCAATAAGAAGAGAGAGAGTCAGTCACTTAAGAGATTCACATAGAAGAAGAAGAAGAAACTGAACTGAAGGAAGCAAAATGGAGAGGAGCAAATATGAGATTCGATAAAATGGCAAAAACTATGGCTATTGGAAAGTTTTTCGCAAGCGTAAATAATTTTACTCAAGCTTAAAGAGCATCATGGAGATCTCTCCCCATGCTTGCAACGGCACTGTACATTATCATCATCCTCTTTCAGTACACGACGGCATGCATCACAGCAGTTTTTCCCTTGTTCCGTTTTGCAACCAACTGCTGGTTTGCGGGCAACCATGTGCTCAAAGTAACAAATTCTCTCCACCGGAGGCAGGCACGTATGGTGGTTCATGGGCGCAGGTCATGATCCGTTTACAGCCATTTCGGGAGATGAGTTTTGTTGTATCAATGGGCCGTCATCTCCCCACTGCCTATTATCCGGAGAGTTGGATAAGCCTTCGGCAAAGTTTTTAGGAGAAGAAATCTCTTCCTTGTCAACATGGTTTTCAGCTTCCACGCTTCCGTTACTGTCAGAAAAGTTACCTTTCTCGTGACAAGCTTCGGTTGAATCCTTCGGGTCTTCTCCTGAGCAAGAATCGTCGTCTTGAGCAATATTAATATTTGCTGCTTTGTTACTCGGCAAAACGGCTTGGCTCAAGGTCGAGCACAAGGCAGCAAAGACACTGTTACGTGACTTCGAGGAGGTCTTAGCAGCCCGCTGCAACCTTTTTGGATTAGGCTCTTCCTTTTGGGAAAGTTTGCGTTTCAATGGGAACGACTCTACTCCATCTTCATCACAAGTATCCAACTGTTTCTTAGGTGGCGGTTTATAATCCTCATCATCCTCATCATCATCATAATCAACAAGACCCCCGGACCTTCAATAATAGATGGAATCAAAAGACCATGTCTATACATATGTACATTTGAATGTAAGCAACATACCTAACTGCTGGATAGCTTGGAGCAGAACCATTAGCCACGACACGCCTAGATTCCCGAGATTGAACTCTATTAGCATTTGACACAGATACTGATGTGGAATCTTCGTCATCGCTGAGAAAAATTTCAAATTCAGTGGACTTTACACTTAAAAGTAGTAATACACTAAATACAAAGAGAAGCCTACCTATCCTCGTTGAAATAGTCTTCCTCTTCCTTTTCCAAAGCACGCTCATCAACCCTTTTCCTGGTGTCAACCGGGTTAGCAACAGTTCTTGCTCCTGAGGTATCATGAACCTGAAGGAACCAATTGATAGATAAGTACACGTGATAGGAAATCAATCTGAGGGTTACTTAATTGACAAGCCAATACCTGGTCATATTTAATTTTTAACGATTGAATGGATGAAAAGTTCTCAAATCTGACTAGCTGATCCCAAAATGTATCTACCAAATATTTAAGTAATACTTTCAAGGTTTCTGGCTGCACAAAGAGAAATGTCATGTGAGAATGGAAGGCAAAAGAAGAAAACACTGACAACCACATCATTACACTATCCAATCTGGCATAGGTGAAAAGAAGGGATTAGTACCTTACGGATATACTCGAAAAGTTCCAGAACAGCAGAATTCAAAAGATTATACCGATTGCCATTGGCAACAAAAGCATCAACAATCGGCTTCAAAAGATTGTTCTTCACTATATGATTCATTAAATGCTCATCCTGCATCATTAATATTTTGAATTAGCTAACTATAACAGATTAGCATGGTGTTTGAACATTGAGATAATTATCATATAACAATGCAAGTACTGTCAATGGTGCACACAAATTTAAGTATAACAACATCAATATTTTGTTTAGTCATGTAGTGAGATTGGCTTCGTCGACTTACATTACGAGAAATGAGAGTCCTCATAAATCTAACAGCAGAAACTACGAGATATTTTTCTCTTCTTTGCGTCAGAAACAAAACTTTGTCTATCACATTGTTAAGAAGAAAGTTGCACCTGCAACACAAAACAGAAACCCAAAGATGAATAAACAAGATGTAAACAAGCACTTCCATGTGGAGAATCATATTGAGACAAGATCATTATACTTTATTCTATAAGGATGGTGCATGACACAGAAGCAGAGAAGATCACAAATGTTGAGTAGTATCTCGGGCTTTACACTGCTCTGCTTCTCAGTTCCTTTGCTTTGTGATGTGGTGTTTGGAGGACAAGAAGATGTTATAGCATCAATTAGTTGACCCAGGTGCTTCTCATAGAAAATTTCAACAATATTATCTCTCTGCAAGAAATTAAATGTGCACGTTAATTCAGTTATACATAAAAGGCAATACCCGAATAACACCATACAATGTACAATTTACCACTGGTTAAGTAATATGATGGACACCCGCAAGATGACGAAAAGAAAAAAGCAAGAAGTTATATCAGTCCTTTTCCTCACTCTAGCCACTCAATTTAGGAGTAATTAAAATAAAATTCTAGAGGAAATTGTTGTGGGTTGGATAAGAACTAAGGAAAGCTAATTGATACCAATAAATGCCAGAGAAGAAATTAAATTCCAATATAGGAAAAACAACTATAAATCAAAGAAGTTGAACAGAGTAATTTAAATTGAAAATATTTGAAGATACAACAGGTGTATCATTGAAGCACCTGCGTCCCCGAATTATATGAATCCAAAAGACTGCGAAGAATTTCAAGGAACTGGCAGTGCATATCATCTCCAAAATCTGTCAACATGCCTTTTACCTGTAAATAAAGAACAAATTATATCCCACCACTCCAGACAAAGAATGAAAACACTAAAACAACAAGAATGGTATCACTTGGCCTTTCAAGGGGAGCAGACTCAGACTAAGAAAAAGAGAATGAAAGATCAATTATACATATAAAAACAAGAAGACCCGGGGGAGTATTCTACATCAACACTGAAGGATGTAGAGTTTTTGTTTTATACTAGGAGGATGAGTCGGTGAGATGAACACATTTAAAAGTTCAGCTACATAATTGCCAAAAGCTTTGCATGTGAGAATGTGAGATCACAAACTCAATCACCCAATGCAAGAAAAATGCATTGCATCTTTGGAAGTAATACAGACTAATCCTGTAAGAAAGAAAAGGACTTTTCATTGTGTTCCTTCTAAGATGCTGGATGTAGGCTGTAGGCATGCAATCAGGAGATTAAAGTTCGCAAACAATGCTCCAAAACCAGGAACTAGTTTCATATAAATGTCATGAACTCTTAAAAAGGTTATTCATATAGACTTATAGAGGCACCTTCACACGTGTGTGTGTGCGCGCATCTGTGTTTAAGATGCAGCAATAGGAGGTAACCTAACATTACATAACACTAAACAGAGTTACAGCTTCATAAAGCAGTTATAGTCTAAAATGAATATAATAGTCACTCACCAGAAGTCCAAACAAAGAAAGGCCTTCCTCACGAGTTACATAAGAACGCAAAAGGTTTGGATCCTGATTCAAGAAAAGAATGAGAATGTCTGTCCTGCATAATAAAAAAAAATCACAAGTAGAATCTCAGAACAGGTCAAAAAATCAGGCTGTTTCCTCCATATTACATAATAATAAGCCCCATTACCCTGTTAATACGAGTTTTTTGTCTTGACTCCGCAACACATCACTTACAATGTCAAAGATGCCTTCATCAACAAGATCCCTACATTTACAACACATCAGCACAATTGAATCATCCGTACACAAATAGACCCATCAGACAGTATATACAACACAACACAAATCAAATAATATCTCTATAACAACTGGAATTTGTAAAAGATTCATATGTAAGTATGTAAGTATGTAACTCTACCAAAATCAGAGAAAAAAATGTTAAAAAGTGTGAGCTTAAAAAACTGGCATACTTGAAGAGCCGAAGCTGCTGGACCATCTGCAAGCTCTTACTTAAAGTACAGAACTCATGCAAGAAGCGTACCTATAATAACCACAAATAGATCAATGTACAATTAATACAGATTTCAAAAGTGAGTGGAAAAACAAAAAACAAACAAAACAAAACATGCAAGAAGCATACCTATAATAACCACATTAACAAACTTTTCAAGAAGTGAAAAAGCATATGACTATACAGACGCATATTAAAGGAAAGAAAGACAGGTGAAAGAGAGACAAAATGAAGTTTGATGTTAAAGAGCCATCATTTACCAAATTTTCCTTTGACTCATCAGAAACTGCCGGAGATTTCAACCTCACAAATAATTCATGAATGAAGGTGCTATCATCTTTCAAAATGGATACAACCTATAATATAACAGAGTTAGAAACTGTTTTATATCTTAATATATGGCTCACTCAAATTATAGAATACTTACATATGCGTTATTTGTATGTATTATGTTAGTAAGTGTAGCACCAGTTGCATCATCCAATGCTCGAGGCAAAATGACATCCTGAAGGAGGAAAATGAGATCCAAGTTTAGTTTACAAACAATCAAGACTGAAGACTTATAATTTGGCTTATGGTTACCTTCAAATAGCCGACTCTATATGTCTGATGTATCTTTGACAACACTACAGGGTCTTTAATAGGTATAGCCTAAACAAGCAACCACAAGAAAAATAAGTATAGAAAGAAAATCGAATAGAACCTAACGACCCCTTTACACCATTTCATAAAGCTGAAGTTTCACCATACAAGGAAAGCAAGAATAGAATTTATAGCAGATTTTTACCTCCTTAAAAACCACATTCTCCTTCAAAAAATTGCGATGATGGACATGAGGTACATCCGGGTCATCTGAAACCAAATTGAAAAGCAATGTATTGGAGTAGAATACAAGATTGAGAAAACCCCTATTATGCCCAGCCCTATAGGGAGGCATATTCCAAATATAACCACTTAATTTTCAACCAAAAATGCTAAAATCCAGTCTAGCCAAACTAGACTTTGCTTATCAAAATCTTTATTATAATCAAATTAGTGTCCTTGTTTAGAATGTTCAGAGATCCTAAACTTAACTTTCATGTCTTAAACATTATGTCCAACACAGAAAAGATTATTATTAGAATTTAGAAGTACAGAGCTAACTTAAAGTCCATTTCACCGAGCATATACTTAGAACAGAAATAATCAAGAAATCCATATACTTGCAGTTCACAATACCAGCAAAAGATAAGCAATTCAGTCACCTTGACTAACTCAAAAGGAAACATAGTAACATCATGCAAACTTCAATGAAATGCCATTGAGGAGATATGTAGGAAGAAGTGCTGATGTTTACAAGGTGGGGAAAAGTACAAATTAGAAGAATGTTACTGTATACACATAGATGCAATATTTTTACAAGAGGAACCATCTCGACTCAAACTAAAGTGCACACTTGAAAAATGGACTGCATGCAAATGATGCAGTGTTTTAGCAAGAGGAGCCATTTTAACTCATAAATTAGAAGAATGAAAAAACTTACATTCAAGGCATCCAATGATATCCATGATCAATTCATCGCCAAATATTTTTTCAAAAATCTGAGAGCTATTGAGGAAAACTGCAGGAAAGCATAAACCATTGGAGTATTAGTTATGTTGGAAACATCTTGTACAAGAAATCAATAATACGCACTTATTCCTTTGACTATTTTGAAAAATATGTGGAGACTATCCATGTCCTCAAGATCTTCACATATTCTAAACAAGCTCATCAATTTTCGGATAAAGTCTTCCTGCATAACAAAAAATTTAGCTTAGTATGTGCAAATTGCTGCCAGCAATAACGAGTAAGGGAAGAAACAACCAAAGCAGAGATACCACATAAACTCATAAAGCAAAGAGAGAATGCCCATTTCAATAATCAGAGAACATAAAGAATTTGTGCTCACAATATAAAAAAACTGAAGCTTACATCATGCAACATGAGCTCTATCAAACGTAACTGATCAGCAATGCCACTCTCCACAACAGCCTGAAATCAAACAAAAAACATGATGATTAATCTCTTAAAGAAGAAAAAGATGCACATATTCCAATTGGAAACGTAACCTATAAGCAAAAGAAAACACCTCTTAAACATCCTATCCAAAAACCAAAACAAAAGAAACTATGTAATGAGCAACTAGCTTCAAAATACATGATCTCCAGTCATATGCCCAATGTTTTTAAAGCGAAAAAGCACACCAAAGCGATCAGTCTTTGCTTTGCCTTAAAGCAAAAGGTCACTTTTCGACGAAACAATGCTAAGCGGCAAAAATCAAATATACTTAAAGAAACATCTATTTATGATTTTGAGTAATTAAATATTTAATTTTAATACTAACAAAAGTTAGAAATTTACAATTATTCAATATTATGGTTATTTGTTAATAGTTAATACTTAATGTTAAATATTACGTATTGTTCTTTGTTTAATATTACGTTATCACAAAAATTAATTAATTGATATATATATATATATATATATATATATATATATATATATATGATCAGTTTATAATATATAATAAATAGGAGTGTTATCATTTAGGACTCTGTCCAGACAGTCAAAAGGAAAAAAAAGAGGAACAGATATATTCTTATTGTTTGTTATATAATACTTTAATATTTTTAAAGAATTGGATCTGGAAATCTCCGGAAATATTATCACTACGCAAGTACACAGCATCAGCTTGAAGAAACAGGAGTATGACGCTATATTAGTCCCATACGCCGACTCGTCTCAACTCTCAACAACCCATAATTATCTCATCTGAGCCGCCTGTATTTATTTATATAAATACGGGTGGCCGATATGAGTGGCATATGGGACAAAAACATATGGTCATACTCCCTTCCGTTCAAGGCAAGGTTGTGTATTTGCGTAGAGTACTTGTGTAGCGATAAAGTTGCCAAAGATTTTCAGATCCAATTCTTAAAAAGAATAAATAAATAAAACTCAAAGAGGAGAGAGATGAAGAAGAAGACCCAAAGAAGTTGAAGAGCCTCTGCAAGAGAAGCCTTAAATTCTCATAGAGTGGGCAGTGGCGGGGCAGTTGAGTCACCGCAAGCTGTTGGATTCCAGAGAAGGTGAATGTCCAGCTTGTCTCTCTTCTAATTCTAACAAGAATAGGCTTTTATTTAAACCCTAGTTTCTTTTTGTGTGTGTGTTGACCGTTTTACCTCACATAGCACCACTTCACCAGAGCGGAGCAATACTCTGTCACTCAGTTGCTCACCTTGCCTCGTCGCTTAAAGCAACGACGCGACTGCATTTAATAACTTTGCATATAGTACAGAACATATATGAATCAAAGCAAACAGAGGAAGACTCTTTTCAATGATAAGTCAGATCTCACATAACAAACGAAAACATTAAGCATGACAACAATAGGAAAAGGGAATAAAGAACAGAGAAGCTCTATTCCAAGGCGTTCCAATTGAAACAGTGAAGCAGATCAATTTGGTGTAAAGAATAATAATAATAATAACAACAAAAGCAATAACAACTATAAATAAACAAGATTAATTAATAAGCAGTAAAGTATACGTGTAACACAAAAGACAAAAATAAGAGAAAATTGGACTGCACCTTTAGTATCAAAGGGAGGGTTGATATCTCAACTGGAGGCAACTCCCTCAACTCACTATTGATACTATGATACCTATCACCTGAAAATTTTGCATACTGTTAAGTTAATACAGCTCAAACAAAATTAAATTTTTAATGCTATACTAAATCAAGAAGGATAAGTTTCAACTTCTCAGGGAGAATATAGAGGAAATTTAGTGGTGCCCAAAGTCTCAAACATTCCACAGTAAAGATTATGAATTGTTTATTTCAGTCCTAGAGGAGAGAGCACAGGAGTTGGTAGAAAGATCATAGTAAATGAAACTAATGGCCATAACAGACATGCTGTTCCAAAATCACCCATTATAGACTTCAAGATGAGCAAACAGATCACTGTAATTGCACACACAAGAGACATTTATCATTTATGCTCTACCCAAGAAAAGACAACAAATGCTAATGTAATTGTGTGGAAGGAGATCTGGCTATAATAATGACAATAATAATAATGATGATAATTATTATATATTTCATCAGAGAAAAGGAAATCCTGTCAATTTTTGGAATTTCTGCCACAAGGGAAAGTGTACTTTTTTCCAATTTCATCAACTCAACTGGAAGATTTGAACCCTTTTGTTAAAATTTTTGGTCTGTTTATATTTTTCGTTTTGAAAACTAAAACATGTTAAGTATGTTTGATTTCATGTTTTGTCTGTAAAGTAGTTGGTGAGAGCTGGCAAAGATGAAACAGAATGACTGGGTAAATCAGATAGGCGGATATCCAACAAGAGGAGAGAGTGAAGTTTGGACAGTGTGTGACAGGTTGGGTGGAAACAGAGTAAGATATGGAGTTTGTAAAAAGATGTCACAATTGGGTGGGGTGCAAAGTAATTGGGGTTTGGGTGAAGTGAAGGAGGTGGGTAGGATGGAATGAACGAAGTGGGTGGGCAGTGGTCAATTCATTGCACAGATAATTTGAAAACAAAAAACAGAATCTCTTCTATTTTTTTTGTTTTCTAACAAAAAAAAATAATAATAAGAACTCTGCTTCTAAAACTGGTTTTAGAGAACAAAACAAGAGCGTAGCTCCATCTCAAACCTTGTTTTCAATTTTCATTTGACAAATTTTGTTTTAAAAAAAAAAGATGAAAAGGCATTAACAAAGCATTACCAAATGGCCACCTAATATAGACACTACATTCATGCACTAATCATTTATTCAAAGAACAGATAAAAGCAACAAAATGGCATATGTGGCTCTGCTTGTGAATATAGTCGAGCTAAGAAAGTCAAGCATAGACAGATTCTAAATTTTCTCCAGCATTACCTAAAGACATGTTTATCTACTTCATCCCCTAAACAAAACTGTTCCTTTCAAAAGGAATATTCTTTGATAGGTAATTATAAGGGAAAAAAAACAATATTTGAATGGAAAAATATATCATGAATCATAAAAATAAAAATAAAAGAAGAGTTATTTAATTTTAAAATGCATACTCAATTAGGAAACACATGGATTATAGTCGACTATATGGACAGTTAATCATTCACGCTTAAACTCTATTTAAAAAATTATAATGGTATAAAATTTTTTGCATGCACATGCTCAAACTAAAACCTTATGAAAGAGCGATCCAGCTAAGAGAGACAATGTTAAAAAAAAAAAAAAAAAAAAGAGAGCGAGAGAGAGCGAGAGAGAAGAGCACATGAAAGTTGAAGCACATTTAACCTATAGCACACTAGATCAGACCAATGAAGTTCAAAATCTTGTAAGACTCAAGAATCATGGAACCATAATGCATTCTCATTTTCAAATATATAGCAGAATCACTGAAGCAAAACTACATTCTCATTTTTTAAATGGATAGCAAGACTACTACAAACACTTACTGTTAAGATTATTGAGTTGCATATTTCTTTGAACATTACAGATTTGTTCCCTGCAAGAAAGAAAGGAAAATGAAAATCATGTCCCACACAGTACCTTCACAAATCCAAAGAAAAGAAAAACAGGAATCATAAATTGTAACCAATGTCAGAGAACATAGAAAAACTAATACAAATACTTGCCATATGTGACCACAGCCAGTTGTTTCTTGAAAGCTAAGGGCCAGCTCAGTTGAGTACTCTGGATCTCTCCATGAAATTATGGTATCTGAATATAAGTACCATTTAGTTAAGCATCATGACAAGAAAAACATGTAAGGCTTAGGAAGGGGAACAAAAGGAACATATGCGATTATACAATGTTGAGAGTAAAAGAAAGTGAAATAAATGAAATTTCAAATTTAAACCTTCTTGTTTACGATAAATATCATCCGAGCTGATGCGATGAAGTAGCAGTGTTTCATTATCTGCCTCATCAACAACAAGCAACCCAACCTCTTCTGATCTCTGTGTTGCATTCCACCCAAAGAACAAGTTATAATAAGAAACTTTCTATAATAGGAAAATTTCATTATGCAAAATTAAATCATTCATTAGCTGAAAAGTCACCTCCAAATAATCTACAGTTACATGTCCTGTTCCTTGGTCATCCCATTTCCCATCATCATTTAGACGGTAGACCTTAACACGCTGAAACAAAATTGAAGTAATTAAGGCTATTTTAATATGGAAAACCAAAGTTAAACAGTTCTTTAATGCATAAAAGAAGAATTTTGTTAACCATGAGATTTCATGAGCACATTAGCGTAGTTGGAAGGAAAAGTGGAACACAATCATCAAGCAGCAGGTTATCACACAGAATTCACCTTAAAATACTTAGACATTCTCAATAGATAAACTGCCACTACAAATCTATTAAGCTCAAAAGTCCATCGAGAGGATTTAAACTTTAAAGGCTAACCTAAAGGGTAGTGAAAGATAATTCAGCAACACAGCCTACACTTCAAAATCAAATGAGCTATCTTACTGATCTTGTTGCATGAATACATTCATAAAAAATTCACTTCTTTGGTCAGTTAATTATAATTTGATCACTTGAACAAATAGAAAATCAAGTAGATTGTCCATTTTCCCTCAGACACGATAATTCCAAACTACATCTAACTCATTGTTGAAAGAATGCTACGGGAAATTTTTTGTATGATCTGCACTAGTATGTGGATTTGAGATCTATTGACTCTACTGGGGGTATCCTGATCAAAGATTTGGATATCTAATAAATAAAGGATATACTATATTGGGCAGCTGAACTTTTGTGGAAATGCAACAAAGACCATGTAGTACTCAACAAAAAGCAGGTTTTGTATCTCCATAGATTATCCAGCCATAAGAACACAAAGCTAAGTGGCACAAATAAACTCAATCGCAAACAGCAAGAAGTCATCATGATAAAAGAGAAGAGAGAACTAATACTGCAAATAGTAGCCAAACTTTTAAGACAAAGGACCCCATTGTTGTAGAAAGTCAAGTGAAAAAAAAAAAAAAATTGCCTGGAAATATTGTCCCACAACATCAGATGAAGATGGCAAAACCATCCATAGATGCATACCAGAATGAAAGTCCTAAGATCAACTTCGGAATATCATGGGAAGCAAAAATAAACAATTTGATACACATAAGAGATCATGACAGTAAATCTAAGCCTTTCAATCCTTCTTTAACTCATAAGAATTAATAATGTATCAAGTAAAGGCTATCTCCCAATTGTTGAACTGATAGTTGGAGGAAAGCAGTGGCACAAACATTTTCATACATTTGAGGTTCTAGGAGCTGATTTGGTAAAAATGAAAACTTAAGTATGAGAAAACAACAAGTGTCTGAATTTTGATTTTATATTATCCAGCTCTAATAACTGAAATCAATTACTTTCTTGAATAAGCATAATTAATATGCCCACTTACAACTTACCCATATAATAAAAAACAAGTGTATAGATATACTTCTGTAATATCTGCATAGACTTTTATTATATCTTCATACATATATGATGTGATACATTAAAAACAAAAACTTAAATTAAATAAAATAATAATAATAATAATAATAATAATAAACATTAACTTACTCTGGTGTTAATACATCAACATATTATTTTCTTGTTTGTGAGGAGAAAACTTTTTCATACTTAAATATTGTAAATTTTAGATATTCAATTTTCAATGATCAGTAACATTAAGTTGAATTAAAATTAAATAAAATTTGCAAAGAACTCCAAAGTCAATACAGATTCATATTTGTTGATATTAAACACACTTTATAACTGAACTCTCAATAGATTCAGTTTTAATTGCTTAACTCAATTATCAATAAGCCCAGTCCTAACACATTAGTAGAGAATGTCTAGATGTTGTAGAATAATAGCATCTCTAATGGCAAAAAAACAAACACTAGTTTAGCATCATGTAACTCATGTAGGAGCAACTTTGCACCCCTAATGACTGAGAACTGCATTTCATTCTTGCCAGATAAAGCTGGATCCAAACAAATATTTTCCATCCCATAGAAGTCAAGATTCAATTCCTAAAGTAAAATTCTCCGTATTTTACAGAAATAGTAGAGAGTAAACTTGACTAGGGTAAATTCACATTTTAGCTATGGATTAAACAGGAAAATACAGGTTATGCTCAACAATAACCCCTTGATTGCAAAATTCATATATTGATATCAATGAAGCAATTTCCAAACCATAAGAAAAATCCCGACATTTAGTTCACAAACGTTTAGCCAAACCCTAATAGTCTCTAGCATAAATCTGACACAAACAAAATGCAACCCGTCTATATGACTCTAGCCCTAACTCAGTTACTACTACATAAGCCGAAACTTTACTCGTATGTATATAACATGAAAACTAAAATTGAAAATAAAAAATAGCATTTTTTTTTATAATAAGCAATACTCAGTAGAGAACTAACCTGGAGCGAATTGTTTTCGTTGGGTGACTTCTCCTGAGCACCCATGGAAGTTAAGCCGCGAAGGAATTCACTACACCAACCAAAGAGAATGAATTGAAGGCAAGTATTTTTTTTTTTCCTGGTTTAGGGGATTAGG
The DNA here is from genome assembly GCA_003576665.1 of Ipomoea trifida. Lineage (NCBI taxonomy): Eukaryota > Viridiplantae > Streptophyta > Magnoliopsida > Solanales > Convolvulaceae > Ipomoea > Ipomoea trifida. Next base: position 19,989,138 of record CP025656.1, read on the forward strand.
GTTTTTGTAGAGAGAGAAAGTAATAACGAGAGAGAGTTTTTGCTTGCGTTATGTACACAAAATCCTTTTTAAGATACAAACAGGACCCAATTAAACCCTAACTGCCATTGGCGTGATAATAGCAAAGCACTGAATCTCCGTCGCTCTTTCTCTCTCTTCGCTTCGCGCTCTCTCTCCCCCCTCTCTCTCTCTCTCTCTCTATCTCTCTCCTCTCTCTGTCCTAACTCTCCTAAGTTTGTGCCCCGACCTCTGAGAAACAGAAGTAGTACTATGCATTTCGTTGGTGGCGGAATGTCCTAAATGCCCTCCCTTTCTGTTTAAACTACAGTGTGCCACTGTGATTTGTCTGAATGACGGAAAATTTGACGCGCTTTCTTCTAGGGGTCAGCCTGAGGTCAGAGAATCTATACAATTTGTATTCTGCCCTCCTAACTTTTTCACATTTATCATTTTGCCCCAATCTTTTAACATAAGTCTGTTAAGTCCATTTCATTTGAGGCGATCAATATTTTTTAATCAATTAAAATATAATATTTTTATAGGTTATAGAAACTATTATGAAGTATATTTTAGTAAAAAAATTATTATACGTCTCATTTTAGATTGTCTTATTCAATACTACTCAACATTTTATTGTTAACTTACTCTCCTTTTAATATTTATAATTTTGTACACATAAATATTTTGCATTGGCAATGGACTCCAATTTTTAAAACATCATTTTTGTAATCTAATAATTTTGAAATATATGTATTGATTATTTTTCATGTCCTATATTTATCAATAATTTTAACTTGATTCATATATTATCATGAGTAAATTGTCACTTTGGTCCACTGACTATAGGGCTCCTGTTAATTGCGGTCCACGACTTTCAAAAGTGTTAATTGAATACCTTGACTATTCAATTTTTATCAATTTTGGTCACTTCGGCCAAATTGGCGGTCAAATTTCGCCGGAAAAACTTAACTATCCAATTAATGCTTAATCTGAGGGCAAAATTCGTCTTTTTAATTGTGTCTGATTTAGCCAAAACCAGACCCGGTTAGGAGAAATTTGACCGCCAATTTGGTCAGAGTGATCAAAATTGATAAAAATTGAATAGTCAAGGTATTCAATTAACACTTTTGAAAGTCGTGGATGAGAATTAATAGGACCCTTATAGTCAGGGGACCAAAATGGCAATTTACTCTATTATCATTTAATCGAATTTTCATTTTTAAAAGTTAACTAGTATTTAATACGGAGTAATAATATATTATAGGTATATACTCAAATAATACCATATGAAATTTATAGCATAATTGTAATTATTTAAATGATTAGGTACACAACATTCATAATAAGACTATTTGTAAATTTTGTCTTCTTTGAAAATCATATTAGTCTCCTTTTACAATATTTATTATTTGTACACTTTGAAATTCTATAACCGATAGATATGTTAGAAGTGTCAACAATGTTACATTTTGAAATATATTTATGTCATTTAAAATATTGTATAAGTATTAAAATACTAGTAATGCTATTGTGATATAATATTTTTTAAAAACTCACTAACGTAAGATCTTACATAGTGTTATATTTGTGTCAAATCTTTGTGTTTCATTTTGTTTTTGTTTTTACAAAAATTTAAGTAATAGCAACCCTAGTTAAATTGCTCAAGCTCTTGGCTTGGTAACCACAATGTTACGAGTTCAACTCATTGACAAACTAAACTGGTTTACCTCTTAGTGATCTTTTGCCGGTTGTGAGTTTCGCTGGTTATGAAAATAAAATAAAATATAGCAATACCATACATAAGGGTGAACATTGAATATACAAAACTACTTAACAAATAGTTATAATAATAATTCCATCAAATTTTAAAGAGTATTGCATTTTATACCTCAATTTAAAAAATAAGAATAAATAAAAAACTAAAAACTCACACAAAACGTGACAAGAAGCCACTTAAACAACGCCATATTTCTTAAAGTATAAAGTATTGCATTAATACCTGCAAAAAGAACAACAAACATAAAAATTACATGAAACGTGACTTAACAACTCCAATTTCATCAAATTTTCAAAAGTATTACTTTCGCAAAAACAAATAACTAATAAATCACATAAAACGTGAGCAAGCCACACAAACAACATCCTATTTCCTAAAGTATAAAGTAATTTGTTAATACCGCAAAAACAAACCAAAAAAAAAAATCTTAAATATATTACATGAAATTTGACTCAACACTCCAATTCCATCAAATTAACAAAAGTATTATGTCATGGTCTAAGTCACAGTCAAGAGAAGGAATATGAATAAGTGTTTTGTCACACTTCAGTACTATATTTGCTCTATATCTCCCTTATTTAAAATTCTGCTTCACCTTAATCCAATTAATTCTCCAGGTTTATAACAGGGGCTTAGAATTAAATCAGATAATTAGACACCTAAAAGACTAAGACATCCAACTATTTAGCCATTCTAATATAACAAAAACATCTATTAATAATTGATACAAGTGTTTTGCCTATGTCCAGCCCACATCATTACACCCCTTTGGACATCAAGCTTGTCCTCAAACTTGGAAGCAAGTAACAGTGGTGAGGAGATGGACCCAATCCTAAACTCCTTAAAGTGAGTTATTTGGTGCCCAATTATGACCAATACCTCAAGTGCTCAACCATGGAATAAGATGAGACAGCAAAGTGGTGATATAACCCCTCCCATGTATTAGTTGTTCAAAAAAACACATCATTAGTTTCTGGGAAATCAACCCTATATGTTGATGAACTAAACAAGTTTCAGAAAATAGGTATAGTAAGGGTCATGCAGAAAAACACAAAACCATACAACTAAGGGTGATGAAGAATGGGCAAATGCAGCATTACTGGTCCAGATACCAAAAGTAAACCAAAAGGGAAGATAAAAGCCAAGTATAAATCCTTAAATTTACACCCCATGGCAAATGCTATCAAGATTCACACAGAAACCATTTCCAAATGAGATTGAGTAGCAACACAGATTCACGGTATATAGCTGAGGCCTGAGAAAGAAGGCGGTTTATATGGCATGATAAGCAAGAACTTCAAAAGACCTCAAGGGAGAAAGAACGCCTACTGAGATGGCTCCCCACCAACCCCAACACACAGCCAAAAAATCAAGTTCATTTTGCTCACCCCGTGATCTCTTAGAAACTATAAAAACAGCAGAAAAAAAGAATATAAACAGTATATAATATGTAGTAACATAACTTTATATTGAATTTCCTGGTGGAGCAGTACAGATGTGGATGTTAGAACTACACAATTAAAGCCAAGGTACTAGGTACCAATATATCATACTCCTTACATTAAGGATAGGACCTATACAACCAAGCAAACGAAGAGAACTCATGGCAAGAAAATCCTCTCAATAATTACTCATTGCAACCACCCAAAACAGAAGCAAATGAATTGGTCAATAAAGCAACAAAATTTCCAGATAATCTATCATCAAACAACAAAGCATAAAGTTCAATCACAAAAACACACAATCATCTGCCATTAACACCAAGAGGAAAAACATGAGCCATTTCAAACCATCAAAAGCACAGGAGAGCTATGAAGAAACTGAAAGTGAACAACTGGAAATGGAACAATCTTCAATAAAGGCAAAAACTTAATAGGTTATGTCAAAACATAATAATAGTAACCAAGTTTTGTCACTAGCTCAAAAACAACAAGTAGAATCCCAACATTCCAACATCAAGATGTATTTAACCTAAAAACAAAGCCGAAACAAGATCTATTCCTCTCCGCTTCCAGCTTCACCGCTCTTGTTGTTGTGCTTCCTAGCATACCTTTGGTTCCTCAAGAACTTAGGGTCCATCTGCATCAAATCAACAAGCATATTTCAAACCAAATTGGAAACAGAAACAGCTCTCTAAGCTTCCAAATACATATAAAACAAACGTATCCACGAATAAGAGACTAGCGTACCCCTTTGGTGGATGTGTGACGGTGCTTCCTTGGCTTCTTGATGCCATTCTTGTGGGCCTTGTAGGACTGGTTGTGAGCTGTGTGATTCTTCGACTTCGCCATTTCTGCTTCTCTTCCTCACGGAGCAACTGCACAAGCGATTACAGAAATCAATACTTGTAACCCTAGATTCCGTAAACATATATACACATAAGAGAGCCAATTAGCCAAAGCACGAAGAAGAGGAAGATACCTGTGTTCAGGATTTCAGCAGCTGCAACTGGCGAGACGGGGAGGAACCCTGGCTTTGAGCTCTTATGATTGGAAACTTGGAAACCTAGATTCAATCAGTTGGGCTTTATTTGGGCCTTTGGGGTAATATCATATATCTATTAGAGGGCCCATTTTAGTTTAATGTTAAACGGCCATCTCATATTTTTACTCTACTCATCAAGTCCAATCATTATTCCATTAACCATTAGCCCACACTTGCTAAACATTAGAGTTAATTCAATAATGACCTATTTGGTAAATAATCAGCCTATCAACTAATTTTAGCTTATTTGATCATTATTAATTATTTGGTTACTAAGTTTTTTGTAACTTCAAAATACTAAAATTCAAAAGACTACTCAAAGCAACATTTTCAATTAGCTTTTTGATAAAAGAAATTATACCAAACAGCTATCAACTAACAGCTAATTTTACCAAACAACTTTATACAATCAGCTAATGTTATTAACTAATCATACCTTCTAACTCAATCAGCTAACAGCCATTTACCAAACAAAACCAATGACTTATTAATTATTGACATTACTCAATTTTATCCATTACTTTCAATTGAATCATAAATGTTCAATTAACTATTAACATTTATCAATTTTTATTATCGTTAATTTTCAATTGGACCACAATATGGTTTATTGATTTAATAGTTAATGAATGATTATGGTACAAAATCTCTGCCATTAATTGGTTTGTAGAATACGACAGTCGACAGCACATTCCACAGTGTGGCGTTATCACCTCGAACCACATACTTGATACTTGAGTAATTTGACATCAAATTGAAAACGAATTTTTGAATATTTTATTAGATTTACGAATAAATATAATTAAAATATTTCAGTATAAATGAAGAGAGTCCCACGGGATGAACAGACCGCAGCAGATTACGTATGTGTGGTGTCAGGTGTATGCCGCCATAAACAATACTAAGTTTTTTTTTGGGAAAATGACACTTTTTCCCCCTAAGTTATGTGCATATAGCACTTTTTCCCCCTGAGTTATCAAAGTGGCAGTTTTTCCCCCTCAGTTATTTTAAAAGTGGTAGTTTTCCCCCCTGAAATGTTAAATTGACATTTTTGCCCTTAAAACAAACTATTTCATTTATTTTTATTCTCCAACCAATTATATTACTAATATGCATGGAAGATTACGGTTCGATACGAACCTAATCAAACACCGTAGCACTTGAACTTAAAAAGTATGGATGGTTACGGTTACAATTCAGAACCGAAAAAAATATAATAAAATAATTGTTAAATTTATACTATTTTTAAATAAGAAATAAAATTATAAAAATAAATAAATAAGTTTTGATTGGCGGTTCAAAATCGAAATTGGAATCGAACCGTACTGATTTATCAAATAAGTGTTTGATCATTTTCACTATATATGAACGTGGTTCAGTTCCGGTTTACAGTTCAACAATTATTTAATTTTATTTTTTCGGTTCTGAATCGTAACCAGAACCGTCCATACTATTTCGGTATGATTGCTACAGTGTTTGGTTAGGTTTGAACCGAATCGTGATCATCTATACATATAAGTAATAATTTGTTGGAGAAAAAAATAATGAAATAATTATTTTAAGGGTAAAAATGTCTATTTAACATTTCAGGGGGAAAAAGTGCCACTTTAATAACACAGGGGGGAAAAGTGCTATATGCACATAACATAGGGGGAAAAAGTGTCATTTTCCCTTTTTTTTTCCACTTCTTGTAGACTTTATTCCATTTTGGCGTCTCAACTACAATATTTAAGTAGTTGTTTTGATGTATAAATTTAAGTGGTGATTTATTCATAATTTAGGTTGATTTGAAGTGGATTTCATATTTTAATTTCTTTTAAGTAAAAGGTTTAATTTGATATATTGTACATTTAAAAATAATAATGAGTGAATGATAAGTTAATTATGAAAGCACACAAATAGAATGTTTACAAAAGTACAAAAATATGTTATTTTCATATTCAATGTACTATGCGTTATTAAAATGTGTGTCTAATAAAAAAAGACAATTGCCATAGTCTAGTATACATCGAATGTAGCCATGAGATGAGTGACAAAGTGGGTTGAATATGATTATCGCACCTAAATGTTATGAACTTTATTATAACCAACACCCGTTTAGCCAAGTTCCGTTGCACAATGTCTTTATAGGCGACGAGCTTATAAAAAAGCTAACTTGTTTCATCATTTATATTAATTAAAAATTAATAATTGAATAATAAAATAACTTACATGGTTCAAATGAACATTAATACATAGTTTTAAAATCAACAATGTGTCTAAATAATTGAAAACAAAAATAGTACAAATTTTAAAAACTAAAAATGATAATATTTAAATAAAAAATTAATTCATTTTTATTATTAATATTGTCAGGCCAATGCCAAAGCCGCTAGCCATTTGGTGGGATAAAGCATACCAAACTAGCGGGCTAAACTCGATTTTTTGATAATTGTATTTTCTATCAACTTTTTAACAATTTATTGTAACTTCTAAAAAGATTATATGCCATATGAAACATGTTTCACAATTTTTTTGGGGAGGAGTGGTGGGGAATATGGTATTTAATAAACCTTTGTCAAATTGTCTCAATGTCTTTAAAACGTGTTTAAAAAAAAAATAATTCGTTTGTGTGTGTGCATTATTTTTCTGGCGAAATAGTTCACCAACAATAACTAATATTATAATATTTTTGTTTAACTTATAACCTAAAAAATATAAACTCTATATTAGGTTTACTGGAAAAAATATACACCTTTGTTTGAGAGTTGTAGTAACAAATTTAAAATTAGCAATTTATGCCATTACGAAATATAAAAGTACAATTTTAACTATTTTAAATTTAGTTAGGCAAATTCAATTTCTACTTAAATTTGCATACAAATAAAAAATCAATTGAATTCCTAATTTTTAAATTTATTTCTCCATTAAATTCTAATTTTTATGAGAATTTCAATAAATTTAATTAACATTTATTTTGATTTTGATTTATTAAAAATTTACTTTTTTAATAAATTTAGAGGATAATTACAATTTTGGTCCCTCAATCGTTTCTCAGCTGCCAATGTAGTCTATAATTTTCAATTTCAACTAATTTGATCATCGAATTGTTTAAAATTTTGTCAATTAAGCTCTTTGGGTGGATCAAAATGATAATTTTTCTATTTTTAAAATTTTCATAAATTTGATCATTGAATTGTTTTAATTGACAAAAATTAAAACAAATTGATGATCAAACTAATTGAAATTGTTAACTAGTGACTACATTGACAACGGGAAACAATTGAGGGGATTTCCCCTAAATTTAATATATTTTAGTTTTTTTTTTGAACATTAATATATTTTAGTTAAACTTTTGAAATATCACCAAATACAAATAATTGCAATCGTTATATCGTGAACAAGAGTCCACAATGCACTGTGGATCCTGGTCCCGAACAACGTTGTTTTGCTATGTTAGTGGACGCAGATGCGAATGATTTCAGGGAATTCATTGTCTATAATACATAGAATCCTTGTCAAGAATATACATAATAATAAGCCAAAGACCTTGTGGTCTAGTGGCACCCGGTGTCCCGATTTACACTCTCACATGGATGATGTGAGTGGTTTGAGCCTCAGTGGATGCAACTGTTGACTCTTTGTGCTTCAGTAGGTTGAGAAAGTAGATACTACATTGTAACAGAGTCGATAGTACTAAAAAACAAGAATACCGGTCGAAACGCGAAACGTGATTTTCAAAAAACACACCATTAATTAAAATAATCAAAACGATGTTGTTTTAGTACGCGGTGCATTGTGCACCCTGGTCCACGATATAAATTGCAAAATAATTGACTATTTTTATTAATATATGCTTGGCTTATTATGGGTGCGAGCAGTTTTTACAATGATTAACTTAACAATTTAAAGTAATTCGTAATCAAACTTTTAATACATTTAAAATTAAATTGGACTAATTAGCTTGGTTAATGTGAGTGACCGTACACTTTTACCTTCTTTAATTGGACAACTCAATATGAACAGAGATTAATATGAATGTAGTATAGACAAAAAAATCATTTTTTATAAGTCAAAAATGACTTTACAATTGCATTAACAATTGGTTAGGGGCAGCCTAATGGCCCGTGGGTTGTTGGGTCATATTTTTATGTGCTATGTCGTAATGTTTTAAATATTTAAAAAGAAAAAGAAATACAGATTGACAAAATGGTAACAGTCTCTCTCGCTCTTGCCAGATTACAGGCGCTTAACCAGTCATATGAGCGTTTATATATATAGCTGAGTTCCCCAGAATTCTCACACCTCAGCTGCCAAAAATCGCTCTAATCTTCCCATTTCAGAGAGAGAAAGTCCTAAGAGAGAGAGGGAGAGAGAGAGAGAGGGGAGAGAAGATGGTGATGGAGAGAGACATCGACGATCTTCCGAAGAACGCGGCCAATTACACGGCGCTGACGCCACTATGGTTCCTGGAGAGGGCGGCGACGGTGCATCCTAGCCGCAAATCGCTCGTCCACGGCTCGGTGGAGTACACGTGGCACCAGACTTACCGGCGCTGCCGCCGTTTAGCCTCCGCTCTCGCCAAACGCTCCGTCACCTTTGGAAGCACGGTATACTAACAGAACTCTATCATTTCTTTTATCGCGTTATTTTTAGTACAATAATTATAATTATCTTCATTTTTTTTAAAAAAAAAATTAATTTCTTTGGAAGGATGGGAAAATCTCGCTAAAGCTGATCTTTTAGGCTTTGATTTTATATAAAGTCAATTAAGCTGAGTTTTATTTTGAATTTATTTTTTTATTTCTAATATTTGTATATTTTAGTTCTTAATTCATAGTTTTATATAAGCTAATCTAATTTAATTGCAATCTTCCTGTTGATTTATCTATGTGGTATGAGGGTATGTATTTGTTTATCAGTTTGTGGATTCACTTGATGTAATAGCATATTTGAATTTATCATTAGCAAAGCATTTGTAGGAAACAAGCACTGATTGAGAGAATGAGAGAAAGTATAAACTCTCAAGTGTTGGTGAAAAGTTGGTTGTTGAATTTTGATCTAAAAGTGAATAGATAATTTCTGGAATCTTTTTGCCATGAAAAGGTTGAGATTCTGCAAAAATGGTGTGTACCATAAGTTCCTTCACCATGAGACAAGAATGTAAATATTCCAATGGAAACAGGGGATTGTAGGGGGCAATGGAAAAAGGAGAATATAATGTCTGTTTGATTGTGGGAAATATTTTAGTTGTCTCATATTTTGGTGCTTTAAGGATGGGATTTGTTTTCAATACTTGAATCTGTAGGATCTTCAGGTTAATTGTCTTTTGATATTTTATGTGCATAAATTTAGATGTACTTTACTAGATAATTTCAGTGTTTGGCCCTTTTGCCATTTTATGGAGTGGTTCTGCAGTTTATTCGTCATTCTTTTCCAGTGAAGTTTGTGGTGTTGGAATAAGTGATACCATATCAAGATAAATGAGCAAAAGATTGGTACTTTATATAAGGTTTTCTATATCTAATTGTTATATTTCATAACACCTTTGTTTTCATTTCAAGGAGTTGATATACTCCTTGCAGTCTTTGACAATTGCATATGGTTTCAGAATGTAGACATTACATGTCACTAACTAAAATGTGTTATTCTACATGCTCTTACCTTGCATGTCTCTTTAAGATTGCAATACAATTGGGTGTGGAAAATGGCATATTGTTTCTTAAGAAAAATGACATTATAGGACCTAAGTACGTGAGTGTACATACACCATACTTTTCAATTAGTGTCATAATCTAAAGCTTTGGCAATCCACATCCTGTAATCATGAGGTTGATTAGAGCTCAACTTGGTTTATCTTTGCTTCTTAATTAGTAAATTTTTATCTGAGGAACCTTTTGAGGGGTGCAAGTTGATAACATTCATATAGAAAGCCCTAAGTTCCGATGACGCTTGTTTATTCATTTTTGAGTATTTGGAGGAGTTGGAAAATTCAATTTGTTATTCATCTCCATATCAGGTTGCAGTGGTTGCACCAAATGTTCCTGCCTTATATGAAGCCCATTTTGGAATTCCAATGGCTGGTGCTGTTTTGAATGCCGTCAATGTTCGTCTAAATGCAGAAACAATTGCCTTTTTGTTGGGACATTCGTTGGCTGCAGTCCTAATGGTGGACCAAGAGTTTTACAACCTGGCGGAGGAGTCTCTTAGTATTTTAGCAAACAAAACCAAAGGGAAATTTCAACCTCCACTTATGATTGTTATTGCTGATACAAACTGTGATCCAAAGCCACTTCAATATGCTCTAGGGAAAGGCGCAATTGAGTACGAACAATTCCTGGAAACCGGTGACCCAGACTTTGCATGGAAGCCACCTCAAGATGAATGGCATAGTATTGCTCTAGGCTATACTTCTGGAACAACTGCCAGTCCCAAAGGAGTCGTGCTTCATCACCGAGGAGCTTATCTTATGGCCCTTAGTAATGCTATTGTATGGAACATGAAAGAGGGAGCTGTATACCTGTGGACTTTACCCATGTTCCACTGTAATGGTTGGTGTTTTGCTTGGACCCTTGCTGCAATTTGCGGGACGAACATATGTCTTAGACAGGTAACATCCTCGAATCATTCTCTTGCATATAGATACATGTTAGGCTTCCTGTATTAGTTTCAACTGGTTATGAAATTCAATTGATCTGATTGACATTTATAACAAAATCTGACCCGCAGGACATTTATAGTGACTACTTGTACTTTACAGAAGTCTATACATGTGAATAACTTATGTCAGCATTGTTTTCCGCTATTTCATGACCACGATTTTTGTTTAGGAAATTAATCACTGTCCATTCACCACAAAGTTGTTCTCAGATGTAGTCTAAATAAAGAACCAGATGATATAAGAAACTGCCTGAAATTGTCTTTTTATTGTGATAATGGTCTGTTTTACATGCACCCAGGTAACAGCGAGGGCAGTTTACTCAGCTGTAGCGAGCCTTGGCGTGACACATTTCTGCGCTGCCCCAGTGGTACTTAATACTATTGTAAATGCCCCGAAAGAGGACACCATCCTTCCTCTACCTCGTCTTGTGCATGTAATGACAGCTGGTGCTGCTCCGCCGCCTTCTGTTCTTTCTGCAATGTCCCAGCGTGGCTTTCGTGTTGCACACACATATGGCCTCTCTGAAACTTACGGGCCCTCCACTATATGTGCGTGGAAGCCCGAGTGGGATTTACTCCCCCCAGAAACCCAAGCGCGTCTTAATGCACGCCAAGGCGTCCGATATATAGGCTTGGAGCACCTCGATGTCGTGAGCACCCAAGACATGAAGCCCGTCCCTGCAGATGGAAAGACAATCGGAGAAATCGTGTTCAGAGGCAACGTGGTGATGAAGGGCTACCTGAAGAATCCTAAGGCCAACGAGGAGACTTTTGCAGGCGGGTGGTATCACTCTGGTGATCTTGCTGTAAAGCATCCGGATGGCTATATAGAGATCAAAGACAGATCAAAAGACATCATCATTTCTGGGGGCGAAAACATTAGCAGCGTCGAGGTTGAAAACATCCTATACCAGCACCCAGCGATACTGGAAGTATCTGTAGTAGCAAGACCCGACGAGCAGTGGGGGGAATCTCCTTGCGCGTTTGTGACACCAAAGCCTGATGTAAAAGATTCTGATCGAGAACGCTTGGCAGGAGATATTATAAGTTTCAGTCGATCAAAGATGCCAAAGTATTGGGTTCCAAAATCAGTGATATTCGGGCCATTACCGAAAACTGCAACTGGAAAAATACAGAAGCACTTGTTGAGGGCAAAGGCAAAGGAGATGGGACCTGTAAAAAAGAGTAAGCTATGATCTTAAGATTCTTTGCAAAACATGTCCTTGTTTCTGTTATCTGTAGTTGCCTTTTTGCACATGTACTGGAACCTCATGTAATCTCAACTTCTTGTTGCATAAAATAAGGTTTGATTTAAAGCTTTAGCTGTGTTGTATGCTACTATTGTTGAGACAAGATACATCAGCCATCTTCCCCGATGTTCTTCTTCGGCGACAATCCGGTAACTCTGAAGACAAAATTGACGACGAGCTGGAGAAGGTGACCAATGGTTGCCTTCTCTGAGATGGGAAGGTGACCAGTCTCTGAGATGGGAAAGAGACCACGGGTTGCATTCCGCCGAAGAACGCGACAAGTGTTCACCTTCTCTGAGATGGGAAGGCGACCAACCGGTCGAGTTCCATCTCTTGTAGAAGGTGACCGGCAACAGTTCGGTCGTCGTCGCTTTTATCTTCGGAGTTGACAGAATAAAGTTAAAGGTATTTGACCATTTTGTTTTCTGCTCATTTTCTGAAAAAATGAACAAAAAAACGACGTTGTTTGATACATTTTTCATGCGATCCGCTGTAACATATATTTTTATAACTCATGTACATTATTCTAACTCATTAAATATATTATCTTACCTCATAAGTTTTATTATTTTAACACAAAATATATTATTCTAACTCATAATGTTCAAAGACGTCGTTTTGGACCGTGGTCTACACAATTGTGTGGATCATAATTTACCTCTCGCCTCTTACTGGGCCTTAAATGTCCTTTGAGATTGGGCTCGGTTCGTCTATCTTCCTTATTATTGGGTCAGTGAGCATTCGGTCTTGTAGTCATTTTTTAGGCCTGCAGGCAGACCCATAATACCATAATACCGTTAAAATGTAAGGTGTTTGGCAAATAATGAAGTTAAACGGAAAGGGATTTTTTTTTTTTTTAAATTTAAATTTTAAAGAGAAGCTGATATAATTGTGTATCATGATCTATATTATAAGATAGAACTATTTATAATTTTTATATGATGAAAGTTTATTTTTAATATATTATAGATTTATTTTTAGGTTGTATACAATATAAATTTGTTATTATGCAAGTATAAATAAATAAAGTTATGACTTCACAACTAATTGTACATTTTGATATAGTGATAGACGTTTGATAAGGACAAAAATAAACTATTATTATATTAAAAGTGATTTTATATGTCAGTGGATCTTGTATAGTGATTGTATAATTGTCGTGGAAGGTGAGAGTGGGAGGGTGGAAAAGAGTTTGTTATTTGTTAGCCGTAAAGAAACGGTAACGTTTGACTGAGAAGGAAAAAAAGACAATGAAGTGGTCATACCTACTCATAAGGTTACAAAAAAAAAAAGTTACTCTATATTTATTTATTTGATACCAAAATATATATTATTTTATATGTGACTAACTCAAAATAATTATAAATTTTATATTTATTATTTTCATAAATTAAGTAATTTTGTACTAAATTATTAAAACAAAACATACGAAATGATACTAGTCATAACTTTAGATCACGGGTCCGAATAACGTTGAAAGTTATGTACTACAGTTCTTCGTCTCTTAAATGGATTCTCAATCATGTTTATATTTGATTATATAATACATTAAATTGTGTGTGTGTGCGCACACGTGTGTGTGTATATATATATATGTATATATATATATATATATATATATATATATATATATGATCATATGAGAACAAGTCTTTAGGAGAAAACTTAAAATTAATCTCAGCCTTACATTTGAAAAAATTAAATGGATTAAATAAATTTTTTTAAAAAATACTGTGATATTTTTATAATTATCACCAATTTTACTATGCAAACATGAACATTAAAATCTAGACTTCTCAAGTTTGCACAATTAGTATTATTTAATATCAACATTTTGCACATTTTAGTATTAAAAGATTGCATTTGTAAACATGTGAACGCGCATTGCACTTAGGGTTTCGATTTTAAAGTTTATGATTGAGTTTTTTTGTTTTTTTGTTTTTTTTTTAAAAAAAAAATTATTTGGTTTAGTGGTTCACTTTTTATTGTTTAGAGTCTAGCATTTACGGTTTAGATTTAAAATTTAGCTTTTTCATTGATTTTTTAAAATTTATCTAGGTTTGCATATTTAGTTGTTACATATTGCATATTTAAGTGTTCAAGTTTAGAAAGTGAAGTTGACGATAATTACAAAAATGCTACTACATTTTTTTTTAAAATATAATCTGATATGTCAATTTTTATAGATGTAAGACTGAGATTGATTATTCATTTTCTCCTGGGGTGTGTTCTCATGGGATGTAAGACTGAGATCATTAACCTATATAATTAATTAATTATAAGACTGAGTTTTATTCTTAGTTTTCTCTATTTTTAAAAATGTTCAATAATTATAAAGGCCCTGTTTGGTAAATAATCAGCCTATCAGCCAATTTTGGCTTATTTGACCGCTATTAGTTGTTTAGTTAATAAGTTTTTTGTAACTCCAAAATACTAAAATTCAAAAGGCTACTCAAAGTAGCATTTTCAATTAGCTTTTTGAGTAAAAAAAAATTATACCAAACAGCTATCAGCTAATCTATCAAACAACTTTCTACAATCAGCCAATATTATCAATTAATCATACCTTTTAACCCAATCAGCTAACAGCCATTTACCAAACATGCCAAAACTGACTTTCTATTATATGACTTTCTCAATCCTTTTTCTTTTTTGGGGTAAAAAATTTCAAATTTCTTGAAGAATATGCATGTTTGGTGCTACTTCTTACCAAATCTATTATTATATATATATGATGAATGCTCTTTGTAAACCGCCACCACAACAGTTAATTTTAATTGAATGTTGAAATGGTCTTAAAATGTATTATTGACACCTTATTATGAGTATAAACAAACCTATTTAATTGAAACGGGTAAAGGATGTCATTTATTTAAAATAATAAGGATAAAGATGGAAAAATGTTAAAAAGCTACTAGCTTATTTTGAAAAGCTACCCCAAGTAGCGTTTCAAAATAAGCTCTTATTTTAAGCTACTAGCTTATTTTGAGAACATTACCAAACAGAGCTTATAGCTTATTAGTAGCTTAAAATAAGCTATAAGCTCCTAAATAAGCTCTGCCAAACATAGCCATTATGATAATCCTAATTATACTTAAATAGTTTATTCTTCAAATTAATCAACCTTACAAGTGGACAGGAGGGGAAACTTTTCACGTCCAACTTCCTTCTATATCTAATTTCTTCTCAAATGATTAAAAAAAAAAAGTATGAGTGTGCATTTTCTCAACAACCAGCCAATTAAAACTATATATCAAAAAATCAAAATAAATTCTATTTTCGTTTCAAGTTTGACTCCCCGTGACAGTTATCTATTGACCTTCTTGATTTAAGCCGATTGACAACCTAAGCTAGTTTACCCTCTTGTGGTTCTATGCTGATACAATTAGAATCACAAGGAAGGCTTCAACCAAGTTTATATTCGAATAATGATGGTAGACTTTCCTGTAAATCAAAGAACTACATACCAAAATTAATTCTTTCGTGTTTTTTTATTAAACTGAAAAATGCATATATATACCATCTCATTTACACCACATGAGCAATTTATGATTTATTTATACATAGCAAATGACAAGTATAACTGCTAATCATGTGATTTACTCGGTAAACAACAAATTTTGAGCCTTCTAAACGTAATAACGCCTTCCAACAACTAACATGAACTGAGTCTCACTAGAATAGATCTTTAGATGGAATTTGAACAATCTTATCGAGCATGCCAACACAATTTAGATTATACCTAATTACTTTGAATCATCAATCATTACTGATAAATCTTATCGTAAACTCCAAATATTTTACCTTAGACAAAATCAAAGATACCCAATCTTTTTCCTTTATGCTCATGAAGATTGTGAAATTTAGCAAACAAGGAAAGGAGGTTGGAATTACTTATGAGATTGAGAAATGGAAAAAGAAGTGGCAGTGTGGCACGTGTATTATGTATGATGCACCAAACCCGACCCGAATGTCGGTATCTAAGCATAATTTGCAAGTATAACAAGTTTGTACGGTTTGGTTTCTCTCCCAAAAACTTATAGATTGAAAAGACAAAGCTAAAAGGGGACCATAAGAGATAATGATGCCCTAACAACTGCAACATCTTCATTTAGTTTTTATATGGTTATGATCTTTTAATTTTATATGCTTATATGTTAGAATTAAAGTCTTAAAGATATAATCAAAGTCATAAAGGAAAATATAATCTGTATCGATAATTAAATCTAAAAAATCTAGAATGAAATCAATTTCTTTATCAATTCAATCAACTTTGTTGATTGTTTATATGCTAAGTACTTTGTTTGTTTGTTTATACTAGTATTATCAAAAATGACTTATAGGGATATATATTTTGAGGGGAAGCTATTATTAGCCTATTTTTGAGTTCTCAAAAATACCTTATTTTTTGTAATACGTAAACACTAAAATACAATTTTTAAAGTGTATTGCTTGTACGAACCAATCAATAGAATATAATTTTTATTTTATTCTTTTGCTTAGCTAGTTCCATTCGAGAATATGATTCAAATTGTTTCAAAATTTATTCCGTGAACGAAACATGCTATTAGTCGTTCCAATTCTTTTGATTGTTTGTTTTTGTTGTTTGATGCTCGATGTATCAAATTTTAATCAATATTTATCTCCTTTTCATACTTTACTGGTATTTGCATATGCGAAATAAGACTAATCTACCTAAACATTAACCTCATACTTAAACAATTCAAACTCTATCCACTTGAGCCCAACATCTTTTTTAATTAACCTTTTTTAATTTGTTTTTAATAATTAACACCAAGTATAAGGTAACTATTTAGGTAAAGTAATTTTATATTTACTCTATATTTATTTATTTATTGAGTTTCTATAAATACAAGCGATTGTACATGTCCCAATATCCCTTGAGCCGATCAATAATATCATATATTTATTAATTAAAATCTAATTCTGATATACGATGATATCAATAATTTTTTTTTTCTTTTTGGTGATTACAATCTAACTTATTATTACGCATAGATTGAGTAATGCCAGATTAGACAACCAAGCAGTTTATCCATACGTGCAAGATTGAGTGTTCAAGGTACTAAATAAAACCTATGAAGTAAAAATTGAACGAAAATTTTAATATAAAATATCTATTAGTCCCGTAAACGATGCTATCAATTCTTTTTCACATTACTAGAAATGACAAAAAAATAAAAAGCATCTAATATTTTTCAGTTTTTGTCTTTAGAATTATCCTAAAAAAATGAAACCAACAAACCTTAAATAGGAAAATAGTAAAAATTAAGATTCTTACTCAAACTATCCTTTTCCAGTTTTCCCATACTATTATACACCTACCTATCCTCTTACATATATGCCTCCTCTCTACTTCTCTTTGTCCTTAGCTTGCTTCTCTACTTTTCTCTCCTTCAAGGTAACCCTACATTCTTCCTTTTTTTCTCTGTTTAATGTTCTCACTCCATTTCTGTGTTTCTTCAATTTCTCCGATACATAGTTAGTTTCGTGAATTTTCATCGTTTCTGGTCTGGTCTCATATGTTGCAAATTGCAATGATTTAAATCTGAGAGAGGAAGGAACGTAGCCGTGTTGTGTTTGTCGATTGTCGGTGGTTAATTTGAATCCGATGATGTGATGATCATGTTTTTGTTGTGAATTGGTTGCGTGTACGCAGTGTGGTTATTGTATCAATCTGCGGCGGTTTTGTTGTGTTTTTTGTTTTGATGAGTTGATTGTTTTTGACGAGGAACAGTGCGTGCGTAGAGGTTGTTGGAGAGGATCATCGGACTATGGCGGATTACGAAAAGCTTGAACATTACTCTGCTTCATCGGAAGATCACCAGGTAATTTACTCTCTCTGTATCTCTCCTCTGTATTTCTCCAATCTCCACATACTTCAATTCTGTCTCATTGTTCTCTTTTTTTGTTTGTTTTTTGTTTTGTTTTGTTTTGTATTTTTTCAATTATTGTTTGATTCTTTTTTTTTTTTTTTTTTTTGAGGAGCTAGCGGTGATAGTGTTTTTTATTTTTGGAAAATTTTACAATGCTTTGTTTAATATAGTTGTACCTTGTGGTTTGCAAGTTGTACTTTTTCTTTACCTTTCAAAAATTTCAAAATATTTGAAATTTCATTTTGAAAGTTGATTAGATATCTAGACATTTCACTATAGGTTATATATATATATATATATATATTAAATTCGTAATCTAACATTTTATTAAGAATTTGTGTTTTTTTGGGGAAATTTTTGACAATTTTTAAATAAACTATGGAATTTAAGTTTGTGAATGAAATAATACATATTTGGAGATTGAATTCCTATATGGTTTTCAATACTAACTCGATTTTAGACTGGTTTCATTAAAATTTATGCAGTACAATTTTAAGTTATAAAAAATTATATTATATAAAAATGGAGTAATCTAATCCATCTTAAAAGGGTATATGATAATATTTTTAAAATATCAAATCGCTTTTTACTTTTTTTTTCTTTGATAATATATAGTTGAAAACCTTTTCCTAGATCCTATATTCCTATCTTTTGCATTCAAAGGAGGGGTCTGCTACTATATTTTCTATTAATTTTTTTCCCATTAAAAAATGTGGACCAAAAATATCATACCAATAGATATTTCAAAGCCATAATATTACAATAAGCACAATGTCACTTCACTGTGGGGGCTAGCCAGTGCTATAATCACGTGCACCGTGGAGTGGCCTATTTGTATGGCACTGTTATTAGCCACAAACAAAAATTGGCCCTTTTAATTGTGTGCACTATTTTTAAAAACATTGTCGGTACAACCTAATTGCATTAAGCTTGGAGGTGTAACTAACATGTCGTCGTAGGTGGTTGGGCCGTCTATTGAATGCCCTACCTAGGCTCTCCCTTTGGCTCCTAGTGAATGGTTTTATCACTATAGGACGATGAAATTCGAATATGAATCTATTGTTTAGAAAAGAGTATTAGTGTCAAATTATATGCCGGATTTTATTGACTCTTTATTAACTACTTGATGTAATATTTACCTAATAATTAAGTTAGGAATATAATTTAAAGGATGAAAAGTTTCGACTGTTGTATGATTATATGAATGATAGGAATATAATTCAGGTCAGCTATGGGCAACCTAGTTTGACTTATCTCTTTGTGATCCTTTACCGACTAGGGTCACCGGATGAGATTTACTCAGTACACGCTTTTGGGTAGTTGTTGCGGGTAATAATAGAAAAGGAGAATCTTTAGTAATTTTGATGGTTACACATTGAAAAGTAATGTGCAAAAACTTTGAAATTTTGATGAAGTGTTTGGATTTGTTTGGTCTGAGGTTTGAACTAAGAACGCAGAAAATTCTGAGTTTTGCACATTTGAATTGAACATTCTAGTACATGTCTTTTCCTCGTTAGAGGAATTTGAACATAGTTGACTGCGTTACATGTTATGCTTAATACCTAGTCAACCTATGTAACGAACTTTGAAGTTCATCAAAGACCAACCAATAGCATTACTTTTCAAAAAAAAAAAAAAAACCAACCAATAGCATTAAGGTCAGGTTTCAATGCTTTATCAGTTAGGTATTTGCCTGATTTAAAAATGGAAAGTTGTGTTTTAATTTCATTATCTTTTAATTTTATTTACTGTATTCATTAATGTATTTGAAATTTACTATAGGCCACCTCTTTGGGTAATAAATATGGAGACCTTATGCCAAAGAAGAAGCCTTTGATCTCCAAGGCAAGTTTAATTCGAGAATTAATAATATATTGTGAATCTATATATTATGTGTGTGGGCACTTTTTCAATGATTTTTGAGGGTAATATTGAAGGTTTTAAGGGCTATTGTTACAGGACAATGGACGTGCATTCTTTGACTCTGCAGACTGGGCTTTGTGCAAGGTATTTAATTGCAATCTAATGCTTAATAAACTCAAAGAATTGAAACCCCTAAGTTAGTTGGACTATTACTGGGTAACCATAAGGTTCTAAATTCAACTCCAAGTAAGAGCAGCCTATTGGTCTTCTCGATTTGAGTTGGGAGAGTGGGACAGTTATAAACAACTTAAGCTGATTTACCTCCTTATAATTTTTTATGGACTAGAGTTACCAATCAGAGTTTACTCTATTTAAACAATGATGGTAGGAAGCCTTGTAACCCAAAAAAAAAAAAAGAATTTGTCAAGAAAATTACTCAAAATGCGTTTCTCAAAAACCTTTTCAATTGAGCGACACATTAACATTTGTGAAATTTTCTTGTGTTTCCCCATAACTTATAACGCAGCAAGGGGCAGGGGTGAACCAGAAATCCGCAGTGGCCATAGAAACACTGCGTCCGAAGTTGCAGGTAATAATGTTGTCACATGTTACCTTACTCGATCGATCCGACAAATGAATATTGTACTAGGAATAGTGGGTGGAATATAATGTTATTTCTTGGTTATATACAGAGAACCCCTCATCAGCAGCTTCCTCCCAGAAGACCAGCTTGTACATGAGTACATCTTGAAGTGACAACCATGTGGATGGGTGTTTTTAAGTCAGTAGTTTAATTGGTTGTATCATTAACAGTTAATTTGCTCTTTGATTGAACATTTCTTGCAACTCGCCAAATATACATACATGTATGTATGTATGTATGTGATCATGAATATATATATTAATATATGTAGTTCTCAGTTCTGAGGTTATATATCCGGCCTGCCAAAAGCAAATTTGAAATGGACCGGAATATACTCACCATTTTAAGAGAAAAAAACAATAGCGGATATTTTTATAATTTTATATAAGTGAATATTGCACCGTTAAATTTAACAAAAAAAATTAAATAGACCATCAAATTCAGAAAAAAAAAAGTGTAATTAGTAATCAACTTGGTTAGCATATGTGGTCATACACTCTTCGTAATTGGATTGACCCAGTATGAAAGAAATTAGTCTGAATATGGTAGAATTCGACCGAGAAGGTGTTGAGGAGAATGGGTGTTGACACTTTGTAATCTATGGAGTTAAAATCCAATTGCTTATACATGAAATTTTTTGGCTAATAATGCAGAACTGATGTAGACGTATTTAAAAAAAAATGAAAAATATTTGATGTATTCCCAATTTGTACTCCCTCTCACATGCTTTAATTTTGATGTAAACACTTTTCTATGGGTTCACATAATGAAAATAACCATGTCTGTTTGCCAAGTACCTTGTGGTCTGATTGCATCACTGTTATCATTCCAAACGAAAGATCTCAGGTTCGAGTCCCATCCCAATCAAGGATGTTGGCATTATTGTAGTAGAACTCAAAAACCTCCTTGTCTAGATTCGATCCGCTCACAAATCAAAGAAATAATGACCACAGATGCTCATAATTTGTGCTACTATTTGCTGCTTTTTTTCAAAAGTAAGTATAAACTATCTTATGTAATACTTTTTAGTTAAAACATAATATTTTAAGGAGTAATATTTTTATACACTTATAAAAAGTATTAGATACCTCATAGTGATACAGTGTCATACAAGACTTATTTTTTGAAAAATATTTAATTTTTGAATAGATAAAGATAATCATTTTAACAATTATCCACCCTTATTTATTGTTCCAATGATCTAACTAACTTATAACTTATAAGAGTCAATACAAGTTACACATTTGTTTTGTGTACTTGTGAAGTTGTACATCATTTTAAAATTATTGTACTTTAATTTTTTAATGCAAAAATAAAATATAAAAATTTTAAGCCATTAAAAATTATGTTAGTAAAATATTAAATACTAAATGAATTTACATTATAGTAACTTTAATACATTACTTACCAAAATAAATTAATTACTCCGTTTACATAATTATAGTAACTTTAATACATTACTTACCAAAATAAATTAATTACTCCGTACTTAATTAAATACTGCACTATATTAAACAAATATATTTTACTATATATATAGTCATATAGAGTATCATTTACATATTTACCTACACAAACTTATCTTTATTAGAAATACATATAGATAAATTTTATCTATAATAAAAAAAATACTAATTAAATCTTCTTTATATAAATATAAAAACTAAGTTATTAATAAATAATTATTTTTATATAATATAGACTATGTGGTTTGTTTTATTTATCTATTTATTATTTTAATATAATTATAATTATAACTTAAGCGTTAATATTGTTCCCTTCTCCGTCATTAATAAATTTAAATAAATGTTTAATATGAATACGTCTAAGAGCTTGTCCTTCGTTAATAAAATGGTTTGGGGAGGACAATTGTCGTGCACACTACCTACCATCCCTCATTTATTTATAAGTTTTGCAACTACCTGCATTTTCCAATTCCCTTGGCCATGCCTAATATAATAAAATAAAATAAAATAAAAACTTGTTGGTACAAAAATACTTAAACTTGTAGGTCACGTCATTAACGAATAGTCTATTCAAAAGGGTGTCTTTTTTATGGCTGAATAATATAGTTACGATATTTTCCACTTTTCAATAACATTGTTATCATTGTGTTGCACTTTTTGTCCATAACTTAAGTTTGCAAACTTCGGTAATTTTCGTTTTAAAAATTTTTTAATCGAACTTTTTCAGTAAACTTCGTTAAAAAAATTGGCACTAAACCGGAAAAGTTCGATTAAAAATTTTTTAAACGAAAATTTACCGAAGTTTGCACACTTATGTTAGGGACAAAAAGTGCAACACAATGATAACTTAGGGACGAAATTTGCTATTTGAATAACTCAGGGACGAAAAGTGCAACGCCAATGAGAACTTAGGGACGAAAAGTGAGTATTACCATAACTTAGGGACGAATTCTGCAATAACCCTATAACTTAGGGACGAAAAATGTAATTTTCCCTTATTATTATTATTATTATTATATTGAGTTCTATACGTTTTTGTATTAATAGTATTTGTAAAAGCAAGATATAACATATATGATTATATTTGATATTATCGGCACCAATACTGATCATTAGATATAATTGTTACATGATGTAAAAATTTGATATTAAATTAAAAATATTTAAAGTTGCAGATATAATAACGTAGTTGTTACAACAACATAAATATTTGAATTGTTTTTATCCATCAATAAGCCTTCAGAAAAATAGAATATTCGATGTGAAATCAGTACAATTGGAGTCCCTAACCTGGCAACCTATGACCTATGCTATGCTATAAAGTTTTCATCACAAAAGGATTTTGGTCTACAAGTTACCTTTATGGCATGCATTGGGCAATGAACTACTGTACTTTATGTTTTTTTTTTTTTTTGAAAACCTACTGTACTTTATGTTATATCTTGTAGTTTTAAACTAGCTAGAGACCTGTGTCAAGTAATTGTACTAAAAATATACATTGAGACGGCATCGGCAACCAAGTTGATTAGACAATTAGTTTGATAATCACAGAGTTTTAAATTTGACTTTTCAACGAAGATGTCTATTACCCTTAGGGGGCGTTTGGTTCACGGAATGTCAGATTACCTTAAGGAATGTTAGATTGCTGGGAATGTTAGATTACTGGGAATGTTAGATTTATGTGTTTGGTAAAAACTGAGCTATGTAATATAAATCCGTTTGGTTGATGAATTGTTGTTTATGTTATAATAGTTATTTTACCTTAATATCCTCATGTATTTGAAGAAATAAACAACTTATTGGATTATTAGTACGTCCATTGTATATTAATACAGATTATATTAATCCAATAAAAGTCGTCAAATTAGTAGATATGAAGATTGGAAGTTAAAATTCATTGAATTGCTACAATTTGGAAGCAAAACTAGTTCATCACAAGAATAAACTCTCCACAGAAAATAAGTTAGCACCTAAAGCAGTAATCAATCTAACATTTGTATACCATTTAAAAAAGAACACCATTTTATTAACATAACCAATTAATATGTATAGGTAACAAAAGATTATGCTCCTCCAAATCAAAAAGCTAAAGATTGCAAGGGAATGTTATATTACCTAAGAGGATGAAGGGTATCACATTCCCTTGAAATTAAGGAATATGCTTATGTGGAGGGAAAACAACATTCCATGGGAATATTGGATAACTCCAACCAAACATGGGAATCTTATATAACTAGCCAAATATAACCTTTGTTATCCTATATAACCCGAACCAAACGCCCCCTTATTAATTTGAGCTGGTTAACTATAGGAAACTAACCTAAGCTAATTAATTCCTTGGTCAATTACCAGATGGGCTTCACCCAAAACACACATTTGA
Source organism: Ipomoea trifida (assembly GCA_003576665.1). NCBI lineage: Eukaryota > Viridiplantae > Streptophyta > Magnoliopsida > Solanales > Convolvulaceae > Ipomoea > Ipomoea trifida. The sequence goes on from CP025656.1 coordinate 20,013,537, forward strand.
TAGATGATTATAGGCTTTTTCGTAAATAAAAATTGTAAAAAGTATATATATGAGTGTGTGTTTTGGTTTCCAATAGTCAAAATAACCTTCACCAAGAAAAGGTTGTTCACTTGTTGCTCAACGCTTCTCTCTTCCAGGTCTTCCATTCCCCATCCAATTCTTTAACCCTGCATCGAGCACATCACCATTTGCCCTTTTTACTGGGAAATTTTGCTCCAAATAACTTGTCTTACTCGATTGTTTCACTAATCTTCTGCTATAAGCTTTGCTCCCACGCACATTATATTATCAATTACCGTTTCTTAATGACAAACACCTCGTAATATACATCCATAATCTCGTAATTTTAGGTAAGCTTTAGATTCCATCTCCATTTTTTGGGTAAAAAGCCTTATTAATCTCTGAAACACTAGAATTAGGTAGGTGTGACATGTTTTGTTAATTAAGCTAGTCTGTTCTGTTTTTAGTTATCTATATATACAACAAGCCATCCAAATCGTTACCAAAGTGTGTTACTTTGTTAATTCATTCAATTCCCAGAAAATTAAATGGAATTCTCATCAGCTGCCATGAATCATTGGGTTCTACGTCTAGCATTGAGCTTCATCCTCGTTTCCCATTTCAGATTAGGTAAGAAAAATCGGGGTGATTTCTTACGTGCACCAGATAATTAAAACCTTAACGAGTTAACGAATATAATATATCGTGGTTATGTTTTACAGGAGTGGGAGGTGACTATGATCAGCCTCACACGGGTGCCTCGGGAGTTCTTGGGAATGAGTATATACCCAGTAATGGAGGGGGCAATGGATATTCATCGGAAAATGGAGGGGGGAATGGATATTCATCGGAAAATGGAGGCGGCAATGGATATTCATCGGAACATGGAGGATCCTACGGTCATGAAAATCCAGATTATGTTATCTCCAAAGCCCTCTTATGTTTCGATGAGAAGAATGTAAGTTCATTGTCATTCTGCAACTTCTTTCTTCTATGATGTCTTATGGCACCATGCTTTCTACTGATAGTTGGATTAGGTATTTATTATTTATATATGTAAGGATGTTAATTTTAGTCCAAAATTGATGAACTGAGTGGATAATGATTAACAAATTTTAGAGATATAGTTACATAATTTAATCTAATAAGTCTAATTGTCCGAACAAACTAGTCCAATAGCCTGAGCCATATAATTTAATATTTTTTTTTGAAACCCCGTTACATGTAATATCTGTTCAACACCACCTCCGGTCAATTCATGCCACAAGATTTTTAAATGGATAACTTTATTAAAATTGAAAGTTTAGAATGTTAATTTGAAAATGTGAAATATTTTAATTGAGTCGGTCTGGTAGGTCCTAAGATTTTTAAGTTTGGATCAATAATTTTAAACTGATGAAAAAAAAAAAAAATCAAATAGTCTGATAGGACTAATCCGAAACTGAATTGTTGGGCCTGATTGACATATATTATTTGTCTTTGAAGGAATTTCTCAAGAAATTGTGTTGTATCAGATGATTGAAATGCATGTTTTTTTGCATAATGTTTGCAGATATATAGCAGCTGCGAGGAAGCTTATAGATTAAGTGCGAGTGGAGAGCTTCATGTGCCACCAGATTGCACAGATGAATTCTGCAATGGAGCTTGCTTAAAAGAAACCGATCTTATCCTTCATTGCATCGAAACAGTTCTTTCCGACTTTGAGTTTTACAACAAGGCTACCATCAATGATGTGAGGCATACCATCAAAGAAGGATGCAGCTATGGCCCTAACAGAGGTGTGCGTGTTTTCATCTTCCATTGCATTAATTTTTTATTTTCTTTTGAGAAAATAGTGTTTTCTTGTCCTTAATTATATTTATAAATTATAAGCAATAGCGGGATAATCCCACCGAGTTAGTTGGAATGCTGGTATGGTTTTGTAACCATAAGGTTTAAAGTTTAATTCTCAATGGAAACGACCTATTTGGCCTAGATGATGAAAGATTATATTGTTGACAGGTAATTTTGATGTGGCTGAGCATCTTCAATATGAAGAGAACAATGCATTCCTGCAGGCTAATTACAAGGCTGTCTTGCACAACCTTAGTCTCATGGTTTTGGCTCTGTGGTTCTTCCTCTAGAGCTTATTATTGTCAGAATAGATGAAGAAGGGATCTCTGTGGTATTATGTGAAGAAAAAAAAATTACTTTCTATTACATGACTGAAGGTTTTAGAATAGTTGTGATTCCATAACAACTACTAAATAATTTTATTAATTCTAGTTTCATGTTCCTAATATTGATTTTGGAAAGTCATTATACTGTGTCATATGATTTAATTAGTAGAATGATTGATACTATATTCACGGATAACTAATAAATATAAACATTTTCTAGGCTTTACAATAGCAACCCCATTTTTTTTTTGTTATCTACGGAATGTTTACAGTTTATATAATGAATGTTCACAATTTACATATTGAATGTTCATAATTCAAATTATGAACATTCAGTATGTATAAATGGACACGGATCCATCCTGCAAGGTTGTCCTGGATCCATGGTATAACTATTGATGCTCCATATGTTGGAACGATTGGTTTTATCTCACATTTGCAATCACTACTTGAGAGTATGCATCGGTTGTTATGTAATAGCTCATAAATAACACAAAAGAGATAAATTACACGAGAGGGATAAAAGATAATTCTTTTATAACTCATTTTTTTCACAAGTAATCGTTTTATTAACATGTTGGGACAATTCCAAGTTCCAACGGAATTAGTCAGACTGTTGACTTGATAACTACTAGATTACCCACTAGAGCAGTTTATCAATTCTATTGGTTTGAACCAATGAATAGTCTATATTAATTTATAGGAAACATGCCGCCATTACTCAAATAAAATTTGTTCATTGTGAAACCTAGCTTGTCTTATGAATTGTGACCCTATCTAACAAAATGGTCGTTGTGATCCTTACAGTCTTGCCGGTGTCAGATCATAAAATAGGTGAACTCCAAAATCCAAATTACACATTCTAGCCAGTAATAATGGCAGATCATCCACTCCGTACATTATATTGCCAGTTTTGGGTCGCTCTCTACTATTCTATAGCAACAATGCTTAAAGACTCTTGAAGTTCATCTTGACTTTGCTGTTTTGAGCTTAAGTGATAGTGATATTTGATGAGCCTGGCCTTGTGCCTACAGGACCAATAAGCTAGAGCTTCACGGGTTTGGTGAAATGCCCTAAAATTCAAATGTTTTAATTGCAAAGAAGCAAAAGGTAGATGAAGATGCAATTCAAGTGTAGAATTAATTAAAATTGGTTTGAACTTTGAACAAATAGCAATAAGGAGGTATGTGAGTTGTGCTTCAACTTTTTATTTATGAAAAAATTTGCCGTCACTATTTGACTGAGCATTTTGGATAAAACATTTTTTAAACCTTAATCAACAAAGAACCACAAAAAACAATTGTTATGCCATTGACCTGATACAAAAATCATGTACCCAGTTAATCATTTATATACTGTAAACAAATAACTTGATAATTGATGATACATAATATGATAGCTACATACAAATACAAAAATGGTCGTAGGTACGTATAGAATGTGTAAACTACATATACAGAATTTTTTTTTTTTTTTTCAGGTCTACATGCAAGGTAGACCCTGGTTCATAGTATAATTTGCCCTCAAAAAATAAATCAGCCTAAGTAAGTTGCCTAGAGTTTATTGACTCAAACCAAGAAAGTCAATAGTTACGTTGTTATTGATCTTTTATTTATGTGCTCAAATAATTGCAATAAAGATGAAATTAATTAAGATAAGTACCATCCATCAACCTTAAGGTATGTTGGTTTCTTTACACAAAACTAAATGAGTGATATGGCTTGTTTAACAAACAGTGGGGTTATACAATTAATATAAATATTTTAATTTCAACTGAAGACAATTAAAAATATTTCACATGCATATTAACTTAAAAAATATTATTCAAAATTTTAAATATTTGAAATAAAATTCAAACATCACCAACTTAACTCGATACATACACATGCCTCGTACTCAATATAATTCATGATTACTAATATTTGTATATTTATACGAAGAAAACAATTGAAATTTAAATAATTTCATATTTTCTAACTTGAAAAAATGTTATGAAAAATAGATGGTCTCAATCAAAAACATCATCATCATATATTGATGCATACAATTAAACTGATCGAAGGCATTGAATGATGACCACGTTGCCGTGTTGGCCTTTACTGCATATGAATATATGATAGAGCTGGAATTTGTTGGATGGGTAGAATTTGTCAGATCACCAAAAAAGGGTGAATTGTTTCTTTCACTCTCCATAATTTGTTGCCCCACTACAGATTTTCTTTTTTTTAATTGCTTTTGTTCTAAAATTTTAGTGAATGAGATAAATTGTGAAATGTATTTCAATGATTTACATGTTCTCAGAAATGTATCTACACGAATACTTACAACATAATCAATTTGATATCCTATAAGGCTTGGCGGACATCCTAGCCCATCTAAGTGCCAAGGCTCAAAGAGCCATCGAGAAAGGAAGCCAACAACCCAAGAGAGAAGAAAAAATAACTCCGGCAAATTAAAGTTCTTAGCACAGTAATATTGCAGAGAGGAAGAAAATCCTGGAAGTGTTGCGCCTGACGAGCGTTAGGCACAACAATGGCGCCCATCGGGCGCGTGCACGCGGCAAGGCGAGCCTGACATCAGATTTTATTTATTTATTTTTCACATTTGTTTTGTTTTTTTCATCCCCTCCCATTTTCTTTCCTAATAACACTTACAAAAATTCTTAAAAAACCGTGAAAAAATTTGTATTGATAAGGATGCTCTGATCTCATATATAGTAGTTGGATGTAAGGGAATGCACACAAATCCGACCTGTACTATAGTGTTGTAGTATCTACGTACGTACTCTCATCCCATTAGTTAGGACCATACATTCTCTAATAGTGTTGTACTATCTACTCTCATCCCATTAGTTGGGACCATACATTCTATAATAGTGTTGTACTATCTACTCCCATCCCATTAGTTAGGACCATACATTCTAGCCCGCATGAGCAGCTCTACTAGTCACATGGCTGGGTGAAGTTTGGGAGAAAAGATCAGGGATCGAGTCTCACCAGCGACAGTGTGGGTGCAACCTCTCAAAGTGAGGGGAGCTCTAGGGAGCTCTTTTTACATCCTCCCTAAAGATGAAGTAGTAAGAATTATGAGTACATAATAGAACCCTATTTATCATATTTTCCCCTCCTCCCACCCAAGTCATATCTTAGGTGAGTACTTGCAAACCTATCATACATAAATGCACACAATTTACAACACAAATGCACACCATCTGCTCTATAGGTAGATTGCATTCATGCAGTAGTTGACGTATAGGTTATCACCAAAGGGGTGATTACCATATATATACACATATAAAAGGCGTATACAAGAAGCTAATTAAAGGGTTACACTATGTATAGTATGAAAAATTCCACAGCTTAACTACCAATCTTCATCAACGTAGTCCCACAACATCACATCTCTTCAACTTCCTTAGCTCCCTTGCCTTCTTACGTTGTTAAATATCTGCTTACGCCCACAAGATACAAAAGTTGGTTAAGGATCAATCAACTAACATATATAGCTAGCTAGGCATTCTTATTATATTGAGAAGTGCAGAAGATCAGATCCCCGGCCTCAGCGCAGCTCACAATTAATCATCAAACTCTCCGAAATGGGTAGAGCACCTTGTTGTGAGAAAGAAGGATTGAATAGAGGAAGGTGGACCAAAGAAGAAGATGAGAGGCTCATCAACTATATCCAACAAAATGGAGAAGGCTCTTGGAGATCACTTCCCAAGAATGCTGGTATTTTATTATATATTGCCTAATTACTCATTTATCTGGTTGACCAACTTTATTTTTAAATTTTTTACCACTTATAAAAAAGTGATGATAAATTTAGAGTTTATGATTACAATTAGGCATTCCCACAATCCCACCAACTTTTTAACTATTTTAAAGGTTTGAAAATTTTTTCTTAAGGCTATTCCATACTCCTAGGGACTTACTAGTGAAGGAGAAGTTTTTTTTATTTGTTTCGGATGGGAAGGTGGGGTTTGATTCCTGTAATAAACACGGGTGGTTTGACCTTGAGTTGGACTCATTGTCTCCTTATAAATAGAAGAATACAATTTGGTGTTGAGTATGTATTCAAGCTATATATATTGACTCGGTTTATAACCTGAGATGGGTTATAAGGGTCCTGATATAATTTGGTCAAGTTAGGAAATTTGACTTATAAAAAAAAAAAAAAAAAGAAGGTGAAGATTACATAAACCACTAACAAAATTGAAAAGAAGTGTCTTTTTGTTTTTTAAATGATAAAAAGTTAAATATGCATGGAAGAATACATTAATGAAAACTGTTTTTTTTTAGATGTTTTGGTTGGCCTATGAAATTAAGAGGTTTTTAAAATAATTCACTCCATATTTATTTATTTATTTATCAAACACAACTAAAAATTACGGAGTATTTAATTATAATTTACTCCATAAAGTACAATATTAAATCTTATCTTAAAATAGTCTTATACTTTTTTATTACTTAAAAAAAAAACATATACCACTTTGATCTTTGTCGATATAGTCAAATATGACGTTTTTTATGTGACGTCACATAACACCTATATATGTGTGCGCGCGCGCATATGCGCTCACATTCGTGCGGGCCCCTTTGTGTGTGCGCCCGCGCATGCATGTGCGCTTACACTCATGCCTGCGACAGATGAATAATTTACCTTCTGATTTATTTGCATTATTTGTCTAAAGGTTTACAGAGGTGTGGGAAGAGTTGCAGATTGAGATGGATCAATTATCTCAGATCTGACTTGAAGAGAGGGAATTTCACTACTGATGAGGAAGAGACCATAGTGAAATTACATACATCTCTGGGCAATAGGTCAGTCTTAATTTCAAATATTATATATTAATTACACCCATAAAGGACTGGGACACATAACCTAAAAGGTACAAAAATCGATCACTAACGTACCATCATATATGATATGACGATTAATGATGATTGAGATAGTCCACCGTGATGATTGATATTGGTGTTACTCGGATACAAGATACAAATTTTAAGAAAAAAATTTAACTTTTACCAGATAGTATTCACAAAAATTTCTTGCTAACATCATTTCGGTCAAACCTATTACATAAGGTGTTTTTACTTTCTAATATAGTTTATCTTCTACATATAATTTGCGGGTTACAAAAAGACTTAGTATACACTATTGAGTAGTAGTTAGCTAGCTGCGATTTTTCTTGTCACAAGAAAAATGTATACGCAATCTTCTTAGTTGAGCATGACTTACGTACCTAAATGTCATAACTTATTTAAAGAAGATGTTAATGTATAATGTTGCAGGTGGTCATTGATAGCAAGTCAATTGCCGGGACGAACAGATAACGAAATCAAGAATTACTGGAACTCTCATCTCAGCCGCAAAATTTACAGTTTCCGGCGGAGCATCAACAACGCCCCCATGGCGGCGGCGCAAGTGGCGGAGGACATGGCCGCTGCACGGCGGAGAAGAGGAGGGCGTGTAAGCCGATCCGTCGCCAAAAAGTACAACACCGCATCCTTCCACGTCGCCACCGCGTCTTTTAGAAATAAACACAAGCCCGCCGCCGCCGGCAGTCCCGGATCCACTTCGGCGGTCCACAACAGCGACGGCGGGACTTCGCAGGGCTCCGCCAGCAACGATGGGGAAGCGTTCGCAGCAAAAGAACTACGCGCTGAAAGCGATCGACAACTTGCCTGCCAAGTGTTCGACGAAATGACTCGTGAAGACGATGCAAGTGGGGCTTCATTATTAGCAATAAATGGTGGGAGTGGTCCGGAGAGTGAAGGCTACAGCGACGGGCAGACTGCAGCAACCACGGCCGTGGGACTGTACACCTATCAGTTGCCGGCTCCCGGCGGCGACTCCATCTTCGACGACGACGATTGGGTGAACTGGAGTTTGGATGATGATGCATTTCGAGGATATGATGAGTTCTGGGATGATTTAGATGACATATTCGTGTGGCCCTGGGATCATAATACTAATAATACAGCTACAGATGATTCATGAATTGAAATACTACTAGCAACCGGCATGCTTGGGAAGATGATTGTGTTTGGTAATTGTTAAGCCATAATTGTGTTTTAGACCCATAATTACTTTAGTTTAACTATTAGGAACTTGTACTAATTTTAGCATAAATATCATATCCTTCATTTACCAGGTAAATGCCGGGATTCATTATATTCTTCTCCACAAAAGGTGAAATTTCTTCGCTCCCAGGGCCCCACACTTTCGGTCCCATAAGATAGTGTGTAGGTAAATCACTATAATTCAACAGCTTATTAGATGGGAGGACCAATGTCTGGTACTTACAATAACACCGCCCAGAAACCAACTGAGCTTCTCTTCTATAAATAAAGTCAATTGTAAAAAACTAAATCGAGTAACCAAATGACATTATTACTCCAATCATATATACCTATCCACTCATAAAGCTGACTAAACCTATCATTACCCAATTTTCTGATACAAGTTTATTGAATCTTTTTAGGCAGTTGACTTGATAATCACAAGATTATAATTTTGATTTTTTGTGGGATTGAAATTTTTGATTAGCGTTTTTGGTTTAAGCAGCTCAATTCCGTATATTCCTTTGAAAAAAATGTGAATAATTTTCCTAGCAGGTACCAAAAAAACAGAATCGATCTGAATTGAATGAGACAGAAAAATGACTTGTTTTAGCGGAGCAAGAGGGAATGTCCTTAATTACTTTACGTTGTTTGAGAGGTTTGAAACGACGTTTCAGAATATTGGGAGAAGAAGAATATTGTACTTGTGTTGTGTTGCAAGTGTACGTTGTTCAGTCATTGAATGTGCATGTGAGCTATGTTGGTTTGCTGGATTTCCTTGGATCACCATAACCCTCAACTGTCGCTTTCACTCTCCATCCACTATATTTAATTTTCTCCTCACGAGTGGAAGTGAATCGTTATATCGTGGATCGTGGACCACTTTTACGTTTTGAGTTAGCTTGGGTAGGGTCTCATAAGGGGACCAATTTTGCGTTTTGAGCTAGCATGGGTCTAGTCTCATAAGGGGACCAATTTTGCGTTTTGAGCTAGTCTGGGTCGGGTTTCATAAGTCATAACCACTTTCTCGATTTAGTGAAGCACAAAGAGTCAATACCGCCTCCACTGAAGCTCAAACTCACAGCCTCACATATAAGAGTGTAATTTGATGTCACTAGACCGCAAGGTCTTGACAATTTTGATCTTTTTTTTATAATTGTTTTGTAGCTTGAGAAATTAAAATACATTTGTAATTTTGAATATCTCATAGCATTTATAAGGGTGTTAGATATTTATAGAACGGTTTCTGTAAGAAATGCAGAGTAATATGAACTGTCCATCTTGATTGATTCATAGATTTAAATTTGAAAATATAGGGAAAAATGCAAAATTAATTTTATAAAGTTGGAAAACATATTATCACCTCACATTAATTATTGAACTCTCCGAAATGGGAAGAACACCTTTTTGTGAGAAAGTAAGGATTGAAAGAGATAGGTGGAAGTTCTCAAAAAAAAAAAAAAAAGATAGGTGAACTAATAAAGAAGAAATATGATGACATACTCATCCCCCGTCATCTAAAGTGAATATGATGCGTCTCATATTATCAATTTTTTGTTTTTTCTTCGTATTCAAATATTGATTTGCTCGCCAAAGGCCTTGACGTCTTGTGGTCAAGCGGCACCAGGTGTACACTCCCATGTGGAAGGGAGTCGGTTCGAGCCTTTGTGCTTCAGTAGGTTGAGAAAGTAGCTATGAGCAGATCCATTGCCTTTGGGTGGTGTGTGGTGTGTGCCAGTACGATAGGAATTTTAAATGCTCCGAACCTTCAGCACTATGGGTTGCCTTTGGGTGGTGTGTGCCAGTACGATAGGAATTTTAAATGCTCCACAAACCTTCAGCACTATGGGTAGTTGAGTAGGATGCCACCAGATGAGAGTAGAGTATTCATAGACTGCTATCACATTTCCTACAAAAAACTTAAGGGCTTGGTCGCACCTGAAGAGAACGAGCAGACAGACTGCTATCACATTTCCTACAAAAAGCTTAAGGGCTTGGTCGCACCTGAAGCAAAAAGCGACCAGAAGAGAACGAGCAGACAGGAAACTAAATTGGGTAAAATCATTAAAGTCGATGACTAAATTGAGCACAAAAAGTCATTTAGGACTAAATTCAGTAAAACCATGGTCGAGCACTATATTGGGTATTAACTCTTATTTTTCTTTATTATACAGACTAATATTTTATCTTTTGATGTGACATTGATATATTATATAACCTATGAAACTGAATATGAATTTTGGAATTGTGGCATGCAGCATCATCTAACAGGGAATTACCAAAACAAAAGGGAACACATGTATAAATCAAAATCAATGAATGATGGATGGATGATGTATAAAGCAGGAGGTTTCAAAAACAGGGAAATAGAGGGGGGCAAGAATATAGCACAGGATGACAGGAAGAATATGTATCCTGGATTTTGCAGTCCAGCAACATTAATTCCACCAAAAACAACTTAACAAGGAAGATCAAGGCAAACTTGGATCAAGATTTCCAGTTTGTTGATGACGAAAGCTCGCAAATCTGTATGTATCATGTAATCCCAACTGAAATGCTTCATTTGCAGGGAGGCAATTCAATTATGCTTCAGTTTCAAAGAACCAGCAAGTCACTAACCATTTCATCAAGTCGAAAGATGAGAGCCCTTTCGATCAGAGAGGCAGGCAATCTAAGCAGAAATCCTCCTCCTCGAGTTTCAAAGAACCAGCAAGTCACTGATCACTTCATCGAGTAAAGAATTCAGCAGGCGGTTTTCAACCTGTAATCCCAGTTCGAACGCCTCAATTTCGAAGTCCATCCATTTGCCACGATGGGTGCTCATGTCCTTGTCCACGAGCTCATCGACCATCGAGTCTCTCATGCAACTCCACCCCGATATTTCCCTGTACACTTCCTCTGCCAGACGCTCTTTTCTCGTGATCACTGACACACCCTTTACCCACATGTCGTATCCACCAGCCACATAACTCGTGCACATTGAGTCAAGCCACTCACTCACACAATCAAACAAAACTTTTCGTTGTAGTTTCTGCTCTCGTCCCCATCCATTCGCCCCCTTTCTACTTTCCAGTTGATCAAAAAGGCAAGGATTTATTATCTTACTATCTCTGCCCGTTGCAAAAGCCTCGAACATCAAGTCAATATTACCAAGAATCTCCTTCACATATTCCACCTCCCATTCTGCTGGTTTCCCGAGATGCAGTGAGGAGACAGTGTTACGATGCTTTCCGTCTTCAATGACACTGGAAGTTGAAGAAGCTGAGTCGAGCAACTCTGCATCGGCTTCCCTCGAATGGAGCCTCTTCAGTGGGCTTATGCCAAGCACTTCTTGAGCTTGAATTGATGAACTTTGCTTACTACCTGGAATTCGTAGCATAAAGGTTAAATCTTTTTGGTTCATGTTACATGATTTGTTGTGAGCGAAAGTAAATAGTACGGGTATAGTAGGATCCTACTTGGTGTAGTGTTACTGTCAGTATCTGAATAATTGCAACTTTCAGAAAAATAAGAATGCTCGAGAACAGATACTGGGCTTGGGAATCGACGATCAAACAACTTTTTCATTTCACCCCTGTTGCTGCTATACTGGTCCATTCCTTCAACTGCCTAAAGAGTCAAAATAAAATAAAATCAAGTTGTTCAATGCATAACAGCACATTCATATGAAACTGAACTAATATTTGTTAAAAAATGGTTCAATAAATTGAGTTGTAAAAACTCGCGCAAAAATTTATTAGCATTGGAAGAAAACAGATCGACAAGTGATGATAAACACAGAAGACAATGCAAGCACTCAGAAACTAGAAGAAACTGTTTAAAGAAAATAGGTGAAAGTGACAGACTAAAATATACCTGTCGCTTGTGCTTCATACTCAGTTCCTGAGAATCGGTAGAAGAAAAGACAAAGTGATGTTGGCTAACTGGATCATCGATGTCCATTGCATCTTGCTGACTGGTTGTCGGGGTTAAGGCACTCTGACCAGGTGTCGGAACTTGAAAGGTTGACACAGTAGTACCGATTCTTCCAGTTGTCTGGGGTGAAGGTTCCACTTTCTCGGTAAGTTCTCTAAGCTTTTGCTCCAAAAGAGTGCTTAAATCATTACCTCCAATGCTATCATGTCCTAATGGTAACTTCAAGCTATTGAGTCTATCGGGGGAATGATGCATCTTTTTACTACGATAATCTGCATTAAAATCAGTAGATTTTTTCTCCATTCCTCTGGAGGTGTCAACACTGGCCATAGAACGTGCCAAGGGAGCATTGAATGTAAACGAAACTATGTCTGTCCCTTTCCATTTGCTGCTTTCAGCACAGCTACCTTCCCTGTCCATCAATCCACCAGATTGAAAGAGTTTTCCACTTTTATGAATACCCAAAGTTGGATTTTTCTCAGAATGGAAATCGCCATCTATAGGCCTTTTTTTCCGCACTACACCTTTTTTGCTGGAAAATACTTCTTCCTTTCTGTCATTGTTCAGTTCTAAACTTAGCCTCCTTGAACTAAGTTTAGAGTTTTCGGCGTTTTTAGTCAAACCTTTCTGTCGAGAAAAAGAAGAATCCCCGCTGAGTGTTCTCTTTCCTTGTGAGCTAGAAACAAGAGGCTTTGAAGGTGACTTTCCTCTATCAGCAAAGCAGTTCTGCTTTTGATTGTTCTGCCGGAGAACATTAGGTGCATTAACAGCAGACGGTTTCTTATGAATATTTCTTTGTGTAACTGGCTGGCTTTTGAAATACTGGTCTGAAATTACGTCACTTGATTCTTTCTGGCTTCCACTTCCGCTAGGATTCAATCCCTCCCGTTTTTGCACATTTGCCTTTGCTTGTAGTGCAAGTGAAATAGACTTCCCTTTAGATTTTGTTCCACCGAAACTTTCTTCTGAGTCTGAAGGAGCCCTCTCCCGTGATGTATTTGAGATTGAGGACCTATTTGCGGAATGTGCCTTGAGATATTTTGTGGAATTAGTTTCACTTGGCCTTCGAGAAGTTTCAGCAAGCCTAGTTGGTTTTTGAGAAGCTTCAACTTTCTCTTTCAAATCTTTTACTTTTAGGGGAACCGAAGAGCTCCCAACCGAGGGCATTCTTGTTTTGGCTGTAACCTGATGAGGACCAGGCTCGATTATTCTAGCAGCTGCTTCCATGATATGAGCAGCATTCTCGGGCGGGATAAACGTGGCACTCTTGATCGGAGACAAAAGCTTGTGGTGAGTTATTGGAATTGATTTAGCGGATTTAGGAGGCAAAACCTCGGTTTGGAACTTCTCAATTGGTCTGCTGATCACCTTCTGATGCTTTGAATCCAACGCGCCCCTAACAGTGGCCTCTGATGGTACTAACTGGCGACTATGATGGTACTCGAGATTTCTTGTGTGCCAATATGACCCTTGTCTAGACTGTGTATCCGAGAACGGAGTTGAGTAAAACTCTGAGAAGTTCGATGCAGGCAATGGATCCAACCCCATAAGCCTCGCTACTACCCCTGGAGCTTTGACACCGCACTCTTCCTCATCAGTCACCGATGAGGCACAACTATAGCTACTACTTCCTTTAAAGCTCGAACTAGCATTTATCTCGTCCTCATCAATCTGCACCGAAGCATCAGTTCATTGGAAAGGGAAAAATCAAAACGGAAAAGGGAAATATCATTCTAATTGTACACTAACCAGATGGTATCTTGTCATTGGCAAATTCCCATCGCATCTCTTTTTCTGTTTCGAATGCTCTACAAGAATCACAGAGAGAAAACTATAGCTCTTCAGCCACCCGAGCAAGATCAAAAGATAGAAACAGCAGCGCTAGTAACATTAAGGACTGAAAACATATTTTCGACCCTACCTGGTGAATCAGACTTGCTCGAAAACAACTTCTTTCGTGATTTTGCATTCCAGTCAAAGAGCTGAAGGAAACCACCAACATAACCTCCTCCCCTCTTGGAACCATGTCGCTCTGCCCCCATGCTCGACGTAGAGATATCAAGAAATTTTCAGCATTCCCAAACTCACACAACACTCTGCAGATTATTTAAATACAAGAATTTGATGGATTTGAAATGGTATTAGAAACAAACTTGTGGAATTACAATGTAATAGAGCAATACATTTAAATCCGTGATTACATCTTGTTCAAATAATCCTGTATACCTAACATGAACTGCAGTATAAAAGCATAAACACAAAAAATCATAATAGAATTTCACAAGTCTCTGAACTTAATTGTGAGAGAACCACAATAATGAACTTTCACTAAATAAAATCAAATCCACTGAACACCTAGGGCAGCTGTCATTGATCGAACTAAAGCACGCTAACAAGTAAACCTGTAATTGCAGCAAGACTATAGCCATTAAGATTATGAATCATTCTTACATCAACTTGAAATTCTTTATTAGCCAACTTTTCATTTCTTATGCTGGGGCAGTAATCAATACTGGCTTATACTTAGACCACCCTAGATTCGTCACATTAATAAGAGGCAAACGGGAGCTCAGTTTGTTCCTGGGTGGTAGATTGTGGGCAAGGGACACAAGATCGAGTCCATGCAGTAAGAGCCCTAGGCAATAGTCCTACCACCTAACAGGCCATTGAGTTACCGTAATTTACCCATCCACTATCCTGTTGACCCGGTGTGTGGAGGGGCCAAGGGATTTCGCCTTTTGTGGGCAAGAGTTCTCCCTCCACTCTCTAATTCTCATATCCTATTAGCATGACCAGGATCCAGTCAAGATCTTTCTTAAAGCTGCCTTCACTAAAGTTAATTGTATCAACCCCACCACAAAACAAATTATTCCGTTCTTTCCACTACATTAACCTAACAAACGGCACATAATTGATGAAAACCAAAACAAAAAACAAAAACAAAATTATCCATGACATAATTCATTTCCAATATGGTAAATTAAGATACATGTTCTTAAGAAAGATGAATCTTTTTACCAAAAAGATTCAAGCTTTATTAGGTTTCCTGTCTTATCCCATGCTTAACAATTAAAACTAAAGGCATTAATGATCAAAGCTAATCTACACCTCTGCAAGAGCTAAGCAAAGCATTCAAACTCCAACAATACTCAAGCACAAAGCTTTACTCAAACAACACACAAAACCCATGAAATATATTTTTAAAAAACCCCAGAAATATCAAATTCAACCAGAAATGCATAAAATTAACCAAAACGAAGAAAAATTAGCATTACCCAGAACAAACCAAGATCTGCTGAGCTGCGATTCAGCTTCCCAGAACAGCAAAGAACCCAAATTTATACAGAGGCAATCGGGTAAAAGAAGTTTTGAGATTGAAGGGTTACTGAAGTGGAGTGTTTGCTTGTTGTGTTGTGGTTTATGTTGAGTGGTCGCTGCAAAAAAGTTCCGAAGCATTAAATAAGTGGGACAGAAAATAAATTGGGAAAATGGGAAAGAGTGGTGTTTTAAATTGTTTCGAAAAATGCAAATCATTTTAATTTATTGTTTATTGCAGAAAAGGTTAAAATTTTCTAACGTCTCTTTGTTGAGAGGGAGAGAATTCAAATTCTGAATGCTGAATGCACCACCGATGGGGTCCACTCGGCCGAGGCTGTGTTTCCGTGCCTTGCGGTGCACGATTGGATCGTGAGTCTACCAATGGTTTCTTCTGGCAACGGATAAATTTTGAAAAAGTCAAACGTTAAAATTTCAGAATTCAGAAATGTTTTTTTTTTTTTTGAAAAGATAATTCAGAAATGGTAAATCACTTTTTATTAGAGAGAGAAATGGTAAATCACTAGGTACTAGGTAGTCAATTTATTTTACCCTACCCGGGAAATTATGAGAAAAAACAAATGAGTATCTCGAAATTGGTGGCTAGGTAGTGGGTGTGATTATCGATTCCTCGTACTAGAAGGTTATTAATTTGATTGTTGTCAACACATTTTTAATTTAAGTTCGTTGCACATGATCTTCCTAATGTGGTTTACCTTCATTGTATGGGCTGCGAGTATTTACATAAGAGCGGTGTAATGGTTGTAAATTTTTCTCGTCATTAAAAAAAAAAATTGTTTAAGCCACAATTATTTTTTATTAAATATTATATGAAGAATTGATAATACTATATGTATCAAAATAGTTTTTAAATTAAAGTTTTTATCTTGAGATGAGATTTTAAATACTTATTAATTAAATTATGGTAGGGTGAATTAATTTATGGATATTAATGCATATAAAAATATTATGACATTATTGGGAAAATATTTATTAAAAACTGGTTTGAATATAATGTTATTATTATATAGGTGCAAAATCCGGATTTGACTTCAGTAGGGATGGAATTACTTAACTCATATAATTAATCATATGGCCATGGATACAAATATGTCAAATACAACTACGAAATTAAAGTTGGTTCTAATAAGTATTTAAATTTATAGAGAATGAGAGAAATCGAGTGCACAAAATTTATTTTTTTTAAAAGGGGAGTTGTATTTAATTTTGTTTAAGAAAAAAAGAACACTTGCAGTGGGGCCACGCCACTTCCTATAGATCAGAGAACATTCAAATATTCTTGAATTTTAATGAGCATGGAACAAATAATTGATTTTTTTGATGATTTATATGCCAACTCATAAATACATCGTGACAATTTTAAATAGTTCAATTATAGTTAGTACAATGCATAAACCCTAAAATTATTTTATCATATTGATAAGGCTTTAGTCTTTGTTTAATTGTTTGCTTGTTTTTTTTTTCTTTTTTTTTTTTTCCGAGTGAATTGAAACTCATAACTTTTACTTGACGTTGTCACCGTTGTGTATGTATTTAATAAATCATGTTTCTATTTAATAGCTTGCAAATTATATAGAAAAAATAAATTACCCACACTATAAAAATTTTATGCAGCGGACTCAACCACAAATGTATTGTTAAGAATCGAATTTAATTAAATTGTGACCTTATATATAACTAATTAACAAGTTTAGTTTTATTACTAGGGTTTAATTTAAAGCTCTCACAACATAATCACATTACGAATTTTCTTGCAAATACGTTTTGAATTGAAAAATGTTTCGTGGATAAAATATTTATGGATTTTAAGTGACTTTACCTGCAGGTTAATTAGTGGTGGGGTTAAACTAATTACAATTAAGAGATTTTAAGTGACTTTATCTGCTGATTAATCAGTGGTTGGGTTAAACTAATTACAATTAGTAATCAATAAATATAGAAGATTATGCCACTTATTATCACTTGTCAGTTGTCACCACACTTAATTAATCCGTATTTGATACTTGTCATAATTTAATTTATATATTGTTTCCACTATTTTCCTTTTTAATTCGTTCCCAAAATAATATCAATTTTGTTTATAATCAGATCGAAGAAAATTACATAATTAACCAAACGGGGATCTGCTAACTCTACAAGAAAAATACAAGGAGAGAGGGAAACGAACTAAAATCAACCTCCAACGACCGAGGGTAATATCGCCCAATGAAAAAAAAACTGTTTTCATACAAAAAAACTATATTCGATCAATCAATAATATCCATACACCATGGTGGAATATTTGTTCTTCAACCAACGAATCCTGTCGGACAAAGAATCTTTTAGTTTTCTTTCGACGCCGTAGGCATTGTAAACCGCCACTCTTCGGTTTCTCTTCCTCTCGGCGTTTCTCCGGCCAGCCGCCTCCGTGCACGGCGGCGGAGCTGATGACGGTGCCATTGCGTTGGGGTTTCTGGACCGGTTCGAACGTTTGACCACCCGAGGAGTCAGACCGATTTGCCGACGAGAATGGATAGTCGGTCATCTCTCTCGCTCTCTCACCTCCTCCCGTTTTTCCGGCGTAGATTGGGAGTCGCCGGAGAAAATGGAGGAAATGACAAAAGCGACAGTACGAGGATGTGTTTAAGGTTTTTATATATGGGGAGGTGGAATATAATGAAGACAGTTAGACAGATAGAATGAATAGTTTAAAATGTAAGGAATAAATGTCGGGTGGAACATGATTCTTAAACGGCCGGTCCAAGTTTAATTTCCTCCTTAAAAAGACATAATGGTTGACAAAAAATAAAATGTAACGAACAACTTCAGTAAATAAATCCATTAGGACGCTACAGAATGGCCGGATTCATATACAAAGACAATATTTTAAAGTACTAATTGATAGTGTACAATGTATGAAGTACAATCATGTTATTCAGTTGCACCGAGTACTACTGAGTCTTGGGACAAATGTCACAACTCAAATATCATACTATGTATATAAATTGTATGTTGTATAAAGCCATCCATGTTAATCAACATCGATCTTAGAAATCCTTATAAATCTATTATGTTGTTTAGTGGAGAAAAATAATTAATGAATTGACAATTTGGCTCTAAAAGATCCATCATGTGCCATATATGCAACAGTTTCCATTAATATTTCACTGTTTATTTTGTTAGATTGATCAAAATTGATAAGAATTTAATTTAAATTTGTGATTTTTTAATACGAGAATCATGTTTCAGTTACTTATGATCATCTATATATTTTTAGATGATAAGATAGTTTTTGAATTGGTTAAATGTAACTGAGAATATATATGATTATGTTTCGTTGACTGCAGCACAGTATAGAGTATTGTTATTGGCTGGTAAGTTTATTAGGCCTGATCGGACTGCACATCAAGTAAATTAAATGCAAAGCCTTAGATGGGGGTGACTAGATCAGAGGATCTTTTAGTGGGTCATATGTTTGATTCTCTGTAATCTTATTATGTGACTCAGCTCCAAGAATATTTAGTTACCTAGCTACTACTATACCTTAGTTTGTTCCTAGATGATGAAGTGAAAACCTCAAGGCAAAACCTATGAAATGACACCAGACATGATTACCATGATTTAATTTTATAATAAGGTATATATAGTAAGATATATAATATTTGATGGTAGGAGAATAGGGTACTAGTGGTTAAGTGGTCGACCTTGAGTGGCAAGGTGGATGGTTAAGTGAGAGGTGTACTACTCTAAAAGAAGGATTAATTACGAGTTCGCATACTTTGAATTCTTAAGGTAATAGACATTCTTTCTCTTTTAAGTGTTCAACTAATTGTGTTGGCCAACCGTTGAAAGTCATAAAACCAATAATATTAGCTAACTATGAAATAAGAGAAATAACATATATCATCAACAATTTTCGTCTACCAACCACGATAGATGGAAAGTTACCTTATCATTTAAGGGTCCCTCCACTCAGCGGTACACTAGGTGAAATATCTTCTTTGGTAGACCACAAGTTTTTATCTATAGCATTGTACTATGATATCATCAATAATTTTTGTCCACCAACCTCGATAGATAGAAAATTACCTTATTATTTAAGGATCTCCAACTCAACGGTACACTAGGTGAAATATTGTTTGGTAGGTTGCAAAATACAATTTTTATTTTGGTCATCTACATTAGGAAATTTTGGTGTATTTTTTAGGAAATGTGGGTGATGTGGAGGAGAGAGAGGGGAGAGAGATGAAGTAAGAACCTCCTACCAGGAGATTTTTTTGTCTATGATCACACCAAAATGAAGGGCAACTGCTGAAAGAAGTCGTGTGACAGGTAACAAAGCGCCTGCTGGGCGTGTTACAATAGTTTTTTTCCTGACATACATCTTTTTTTTTTTTTCCTCTTTTTTCTTTCTTCTCTTTCCCTCTTCTCTCATATAGATAGCATCTCAAAAACTGATTAAAAAAATCTCACTATTGTGGATGTTCAGGCATCCCAATAGTGTCTTTACCATGGTTTTTACGCAGTTTTAGAGGTGAGAGAATAAGGAAAGAGATTTTAAGGTTCTATTGCTTGTTAGTGGGCCCCACCGAAAGTAGAAGGAATCAGCCTGGTGCGCGTGAAGTACACCAAGAGTGTCAAGTCGGGTGCATTTATCCAATTTTTTCGTAGCAAATTTTTTTTTCCTCCCCTCCCATCTTATCTTTCCTAATAATCACACATGTTAAAAATATTCAAAAACCTACCATTATTAGGGATGCTCTAATTGTGCAAAAGATAAGGTAAGCCTATAGTAGGTCATATATATTGTCTATAACATTCATTGTACTACGCGATATATGTAGGGAATGATGATTCAAGGTTGCATTCAAGTGATAGGGCACAAAACACCAATGGGAGTTGAGATAGGAGTTGAAGAACATTAGTTGGCGATTCTCAATCATCTTGGGCGAATTATTAATCAACAGCGCAAGCCGACCGTACGATGATGTGGGTTTAATGGTCACGTCCGGAACAGGTAATCCTCGGATATTAGGGCAGCAGGCCGGGCTTTCACACCACCAACGTATGTCTCCCTTTATGCAGTTGTTTCATGTTGGAAAGCATTCCATACTTGTCTATATACACCTAGACTCTTTGTAACACAAAGAGACCTGTCTTCTTGTCCATATACACGCCCTTCAACATCCATTAAAAACATGTTTATTAGTTTATGAAATTACTTTTACCAATTAGTTCAATTCAAAGTTCGGCTCATCGTTTGAATTGTTTTGGTGTTAGCTGGATCGGATATTGGGATTCAAATGGTAAGCCCTTGAGTGGTCAGTCGGTAGGCCTCAAAAGGGATGCTCGGCAATGAGACCCTCGAGTTAGGATGCAAATGGGTTGCTAAGGAGGGCTTCTATACATATAAAAAGGGGTAGACTGGCAACATATATAGGCTAGACCGTTGCTCCAACTGAGCAACCTATTTTCTTATTTGGGCTGAGCGCCACCTATCTATAAATACTTCAAAGGGCCGGATGAGAAAAGTTGTGTTAGGCTAGTCGTCGACTATACAAATAGTCAACAATCACTTTCACTGACGCTTGAACCCACCCCATTCCATATAAATCGGGTGCCACTAGAATACAAAGGTCTTTGGCAGAGAGAAGAGTATATGTAATCATCATCATTTTCTGTCCAAATACATCAAATTAAAACTTTCATTCAATTCCTTTTTGAAATTGATGGGGGGACTCCCCTACCCCTAAGCTCAAAATGGCGTAGTACTACTACCTTGTACTCAGTTTGTAACCTAGTTTCCTTTTTCATTTAAGGTCATGACCAAACTTTGATCGACACATGCCCCTACACCCTCGGATAAGCTAAGGTATAGTCATCAGTGCTGTTTTTGCATGTGAACACACGCACATACATAAACATAAAAAGATCCGAACTACATATCTTGAAGACTTTAACAGTTTATCTTACACTTTGCACTGTGGTCTCATATCAGTGTGAAAAAGCATAGATTGTACCTCTATATAACATTTTAGGGTAACACTTATACTGTACGTCTGTACCCACATCAATAAATTTTACTTTTTTTTTTACGGGAAATTAGTGTTGATAATACCAAATACAATTGTATATACTATTTTTATTATATTAACAATTTACCGAATTAATATCGATAGTATACATGCATGGTTATACCCGATACTATTGTTATAATAAACTTTTTCGCAACTTTTATTATCACAACATTATTTATATCAAAGTTTATCTTACGAGCTTAACAACTTAAGGCAGTTAGTAGGCAATTTGATAATATAATTGCAATGCCGGAGATTTGATTTTTGATGATATATATATATATGCACCATGTTAAAGTTTCTTATAGGTAAGAGTCACAAATTTGGTTTTGATGATATATATGCATGCACCATGTTAAAGTTTCTTACGGTCAAAAATTTTGTCAACTACTATATACTGTAATGACATCTTGATTACCAATCCAGATTGGTGGCCATAGGTTTGAACCCCTTGTAAAGAATCATGACTATTTTTTTTTTTAAGAGAGTCAGTTTATTTTTTTAAATTTTTTTTTGGGATCTTCTTCATAGGTACGATAAATTAGACCAAATTTTGCTTATTTTATCTGTTCATAACTACTTTCTCAACCTATTGAAGCATTAAAATCAACGGTATGTAGTATCTGTTCATAGATACTTTCTCAACCTACTGAAGCAGTGTAAACCGGATGCCACTAGACCACAAGATCAGTCCATTTAATTAAGGTATAATTTATAAATACTAATAGCTCGAAAAGATAAACCATGACATTCAATTCTGGATCGAGAATTATACTCCACCTACTCAGATCAGCCACATATTTTGAGTCATGAAGTAACATTTTAAACTTTATGAATGCATGTCACGTAAATTACAGCTAGGCCTATCAACTTGCATGAACTTATGTTTCTTTCATATCCTATAAATTCTTTGGCAATTAGAATTGGCCTTTCACCTGCACACATAACACTAAAATGTCAGATAGTTCTTCATCATTAGAGGAGAGGATGTTCATCGGTATTCCGGTGACAAACCGCGGCCAACTCCCTCCGACAGTCCTCCGACCTGGTCCCGCCGGCGGCGCCGGCACAAAGCTGAGATTCGAGTGCCACTATTGCCGCAGGGGCTTCGCCAGTTCCCAGGCACTGGGAGGCCACCAGAACGCGCATAAGAGGGAACGCCAGCGTGCCAAGCTGGCACAGTTATCGGCGGCCGGCGAGCACCATCAGCGGCACAGATTGGCTGCCTCGACATTACCAAAGCCGCCGTTGTTTTCCGTGCTCGACGGTGTTTCCGCTTGGAATCCGCAGATGTGCTCGGTGGTGCCTTTGGGATATCCGGTAGGTTCTGGTGGCGCCGGATTTCACGTCGGCGGGTCGCCGGTGGCGGTGACGGCGGATTTCCAAGCTTCGGACGACGGCCCGGAAAACTTTGCGACAAGTTCGGAGGTTGAGGGCGGAGTTGGCATTGATCTTCATCTTCGACTTGCGCCACCCTGATTGATAAAAATAATGTAGCATTGAGAATCCCTAGCTTGGAGTTTGGTCATGATATGATGATGTCATGGTGTGTGATGTAATAATTTGGCTCATCAATTTATATCGAGATAAATTATGGCGTCATAACAGTTTTGATGCATGTGACCTATAAATGACATTTCTTAGAAGGTTAAAAAGTGTGTGACGTGAGACCCTCTCACGGATCTTAATATGTGAGACCGTCTCATGCACCGATCTTAATATGTGGGACCGTCTCACGAATCTTAATATGCGAGACAAGTCGGGCTAACATAATTTGAGTCATATTTACAATTATGAGTTGGTTTTTAATTCATTTGTATGACACAAATTATGTTGATCCGACACATCTCACGTATTGAAACTCGTGTGACAGCTTCACACTAGTGTAACCCTTCTTAGAGCAATCATCTATGTTTGAAAATATAGATTTTTTGAGACCTGTCAAGCCAACAAGAGGAGGGGGAAATTAAAATGACAAGATGACTGCTAATCATGCGAGTTAACTTTTATATTTCTGATTTCTCCTTTTGTTTTTGTTTTTGTTCTGTCATCGGGACCCATGAAAAAACTCTTCACTTGCAGAAATATTTGCGCCCCCCATCTCATTCACCTAAGCTTGTTTTTCTAACAAAAACCACCTTTCTAAGAGCTCTTAGAAATACAATCCACATTAGTAGATAACTTTCATAAATTTTAAAGAATATATAATCATTTGTGTGATTTTTCCTTCAGGTAACAATCATTTACTCTAAATATTAAATAACATGAGAATGTCACAAATAGTGGTAACTATAGGCATGATACACAAATAACAACATAATAAATCTTGTTATTAGCGCACAAATTAATACTCCGTAGCAATATAATCTTTTAGGGCGATTGATGTGTTTGCAATAGCAAAATTCAACTACTATCTATCTTTTAAAAAAATTATTATTTTAACAATAACAGATTAAGTTATAGTTCAATCAACATTTTAGAGAGTAGTATAGAGTAGTAGTCGAATCACTCAAAATAATTTTCCACATGCATATTGAGAGAATAGAACACCTTTCCCTCGATTTGTTTACCCTTTTCACTTAGAGAGTATGTTTCATGAACATATTTACTCGTTTGAATATTTCTTTCTCATTTTTTAAATTATTTTTTCTTAAAAAGTTTTCTTTTCTTTTCAATTATGTGATTCATGATGATGACTAGTGTAAAATTTGGAGTTGTTTGTGGAAGACATGACTCATGAATGGTAGTGATGGATGAATGTAGTGTAAGTTCAATAAAGGTTTTTCATGAGTTTTTTGGTTGGCCTATAAAAAATAATAATAATGTGAGGTGACAAATGATAGAGAAGAAGTGAGTTTTATATGCTATTTGAAATTTTGTCATAAGAAAGAAAAGTAAAATAATGTAATGAAATAAAAGGTTGGAGTTGATTGCACCATGGCCCTTAATTGGTGCATGTTCTTCATAAGCCTACAACACTTGAGATTAGTAGTTACCATCCTCCTTTAATTTTATTTGTTTTAATCATAGTTGATAATAAGATCTCACCGTTGAGGTTGTCCTTTATAGTTAAGTTGAAGTTATAAAGATTTGGATGAGAAAGCATGCTAATGAGAAATTGTTTTGAAATGGATCCGATATATATGATGAAGATAAGTAGTGATGAAATAATCAAGATTACAAGCCTAAAGTTTCAAGTAGCGAAGTCTAGTTTGCATGGTACTAACTCAATTCATAAATTTAAACTTAGACGTTTTTAAGTAGCTTGATTCATATAAACTAAAAATAAATATAAAATAATTATTTAAAAAGTTACGTTATTTATAAAAGTTACACATTTATTAAAATCAAATGAGAACATATAACAAATTGTTTAAAATACTAATATATAAATCCTTAAGTAAACCCCTCCATAACTTGTTCTGAAAAACAATGGATGAGGGTGTGACTAGGTGGAGCATGATCTCGTATCATAAGATTCATCTCAATCAAACCTAGCGCACATGATATTTTTAATAATTTATCAATTCCTATATGACATGTGAACTATGGAGTATTACACAAGAGTGCAATAGTAACTAATACCCCCCCCCCCCCCCTTCCCCCACAACAAAATAAATTATTTTAAACTGTGAGTCGTAACTCGTAATGAGAATGTCGACATCAAAATTTTGAGATATGATATAAAAGTTGAGAGATTTGGGTTTAGAAGTAAAGCTGTCCCCAACCCTATCAATCCCCTCCTTTCTAGTCTATGTGGCAAGAGGGTTTTTATCATTATTATTACTAGTATTTTCGCCCGTGCGTTGCACGGAATGAATTTGTTATAATATTTTAAGAATATTTGGATCGATATACAATTATATAAATTATAACATCGAATATTATATAGTGCAATTGATGAAATTAGTTGGATTGATTATGTTTTCTGATGTTTTCTTTGCTTGAATCAAATCATATTTGATTCACGGATAAATTTTTGTATTATTTATTTAGATAATAAAATTAAAGATAAAATTATTTTTTTAAAAAAATATAATATTGAATATGTACATTTATTTGATTATAAGATTAGTGCAAAAGTATCACTTAATTAATTGAATAATATATGACTTGTTTGTTTACAATTATCTTAAAAAGATCTATATTTAATATAACTTAAGTAATTATATTATTACAAAAATAAATACGAAAAAATGAGAAATAATTTAACTTTAATTATTACGGAGTATAAAAATAAATTCAACGGCCAATATTTAGCTTAATTACCATAATAATTATTAGGCAATTATTATTAGTCAATTAAACTAAATTAATTACTTTTCGCTAATAGGAATATCAATTCGTACATACAAAAATTATTATTATTATTATATATTAAATATGTTCGACCTTCTGCAGTGTTTATGTCACACGTGTACTAATTAATTTGATCAACGACATCTAAAGTTGGTGAGGGATTACTATCATAATAATTAATTACCATAAACATTTTTCAATGGTATAACACTATTACATTAATGCACGTATATGTATTAATCTATAAAATCTATAAAATACAAATATACTATCAAAATAATTACCATGATTATTAATAAGGAATTACCATAATTACTAATAACTAATTACCCATAATTACGCCAAGCACCTTGTGCTCAATTGGCATGTAGTGGCCACCCTTAGATGGGAGGTCATGAGTTCGAGTCTCAGTGGAGGAGATCTCAAAATTGACTCTTTGTGCTTCAATAGGTTGAGAAAAGTATAGATGAACAGATACTACAATGTAATAGGGTCAGTTGTATTCAAAAAAAAAAAATTACCCATAATTACTATTTTATAATTTTGGTAAATTATAATTTATATTGATAGATTTATAATTAAAATAATTACATTTAGAAATTAAAAAATTAGCATTTAAATTTTGTATGATTTTGATATCTATTTATTATCAAATATGATTTTGATATCTATTTTTAATCAAATATGATTTTGGTAATTAGACAATAATTAGACAAATTAGGGTAATTAAGTCAATAATTAGATATATATCTATTTTTAATCAAATTTTATAGCAACCTAC
The DNA here is from genome assembly GCA_003576665.1 of Ipomoea trifida. Taxonomy (NCBI): domain Eukaryota; kingdom Viridiplantae; phylum Streptophyta; class Magnoliopsida; order Solanales; family Convolvulaceae; genus Ipomoea; species Ipomoea trifida. Next base: position 20,040,145 of record CP025656.1, read on the forward strand.
CTACCTTTGGATTTGTATTCTTTATATATATATATATATATATATATATATATATATATATATATAATTAGACAAATTAGGGTAACCATATTTTTATATAGGGTAATTAAGTCAATAATTAGACATATTACTATGCATATATTACTAATTATGTCATTTTCTCACCTTTTATTAACATAATTTATTACCTTTTAATATGCTATTTTTATATAAGGTAATTAAATACTACAAATTAGTATACACATTGTTTTCTCCATTAATTAGCCTGTTTTTAAAGTTTATATTATTATTATTTTCGCTCACACATTTTAATAGTTTTTTTTTTTTATATATAGGGTAATTAAGTCAATAGTTAGATAAATTACTATACATATATTAATAATTAAGTCATTTTATCACCATTTTACCATAATTTATTACCTTTTAATAGGCTATTCCTTACTACAGAATACAGATTAGTATACACAATATTATATGCCATTTTATCAATTGATTAACCTATTTTAAAAGTTTATATTATTACTCCATTTCACACATTTTAATAGTCTATTTTTATATAGGGTAATTAATTCAATAATTAGACAAATTACTGTATATATTAACCAATTTATCAAATATGATTTTGGTGTGCGTTGGCGCCTTAGATAGAGAGTCAAGATGTGAATGATGGATTCCTTCTTCAACAAAGCATTCAAAGCATCCCAATGGCAACTGTTTCTTATTTTAATTGAAATTATATTAAGAATTTTATGTTATTATTATTATAGAGTATTATTATTATTATTATTATTATTGTTATTATTATTATTATTACTATTATTATCTTAACATAGTAGGATTATATCAATGCATACAAATTATATTATTATTTAGGCAATAGATCCACTTCTTCATCTCTGATTATACCAGGAGGATTACTGGTGTTGTCCTATCACAAAATCATAATAATATGCAGAGTATGATAAAATATTTCAAAAGCAACATAACTAAGAGATATATAGGAATAGAAAGTAATTTCATTACAACATAGTTATAACAACAACCAAACCAAATTACAAAAAAATAAAATACACATAAACTTCTCCGCAAAAAATAACTTTTAGAAATAGAAAAATATGTAATTTTATCACTACATAATTGTAACAACAACCAAATTTTGAATCGTTTCAAGCCATTTGCTCCTCATCCACTTCTCTGGCTCACAATATGTTCAAGCAGCAAAGAGTTAACACCAAGCTAGTAATCATCAATACACATTTTAGAAATATATAATTTAGATGGTAAATAGTATATGGAAGTACCATAAAAAAGAGACTAAGCCTTTTAATCTCATACATGGTCAGCATATCTCTTTGCCTACATGATTGGTCTTCCATTCATAACAAAATGAAATCAAGTATATATTTATTTAAAAAAAAACTGGTAATGATTGAAACCAAGAAGGGCAATATAATAGAATAATATGATGCTAACCAGAAAATTGGCTTTTTCCAATTTGGTTATTGCGCAAGAGGCTAATCTTCAAGGCGACCAAATCGACCCGTCCTTGTTGAGATCGAAAAAAAAAACTTGGGCGTCAATACCAAAAAAAAAAAAGAAAAAAGAAAAGAAGAAAATGGGTATCACGGCGGAGGTGGCGGATGTGGTGTGGGGCAATTGGCGGTACTTGGCAGACTTGTAGAATGAGAGAGTTCCACAACATTAAGATTAGTTGGGGTTGAGAAGTTGATGGATTGTGTATGGTTGTATTTATACACAATGGATGAGATCAAAATGGCCTAATATTGAAATTATAAAATGGTAAGAGATCACAAGAAAGGTAAAAACTTTTAATTTTTCAATTAATACCAAAAACGTTATAATTCTTCAAAAGGTATCTCTTTGATATTATTATTATTATTATTATTATTATTATTATTATTATTATTATTATTATTTGTCAATTAATTAATATATATGGACAATTAATTAATAAATTAATAAAATAAATAATTTTACTAAAATGCCACTAAGTTTGGGCGGGAAAAATTGGGAGGAGGATATTATTTTTATATATAGTATAGATTTAATGCCATGTGTGTTGCAATAGGAGAGAGAAATTGCTAAATTAGCAATAGGAGAGAGAATGAAAAAGTGAGAAAAAAGTGAGAATGAAAAAATCTAATTTGTGTACTTTTTTTTTTTTTTATCTTTTTTTATTTCCTATTATATTATTTAGTTATTACTCCGTATATTTATAATATAATATTATAATATGAAAGTTGGACAACTTTTGAAAATGAGAGAATATTGCAGGGATGCAGAACAAATAACGAAGAATTGGCAAATTTGATATGTGGAAGTGAGATTCATTTTAAAAATGAGAGAAATTTTTGGGTCAAGGATAACCTAATATTAAAAAATGTTAAAATTTCCTGACGTGGCATGCCACATAGGCATGCTATGTTTCTTAAAAAGAAATTAAAAAAATTGGTTTTTTTTTGCCCTAAAAATCTTCCGCCTCCTTCACTGAGTTCCCTCGCCTCTTTCTACACCATTTTTCTCCTTCTCTCACTCTCTCGCCGCCGTTCTCCCCTTTTACGCCGCCGGCGCCGTTAGCACTGCTCTATCGACTTGTCCACCCTCTCCCGCCAAGCTCTTTCGTCCTCAATATTGTCTCTTCACACTACACACAGCCTTAGAGGATGAATATGGATATAGACGCTGAAGAGGCAACAAAGCGGGTACATGTCCGGTTTGTGACGAAGCTGAAGCCTCCGTTCAAAGCGCCGCCTACTTCCATAGCCATTCCGTCCAACCTCACCCGTTTGGGCCTCTCTGCCGTCGTCAACAACCTTCTCAAAGCTGGTAATCGTCAAGCTCAATAGTTCTGTTCGAAATTTTGACGAATATCCATTGTATTTGACTTCTAGTTCTATGTTGGCTGAAATGCTCATTGGAGTTGATCTGGTTGCTAATATCATCCGATATAGCTCGTTTAGCTCTAGTTTTGTAATAGTTGGTTAAGCTTTATACTAGATTTTGCGGCTTCTCTTTTGTGCAGCATATCCTTCAAGTTGATTTGGTTGCTAATATCATCCGCTAGAGCAGTTCATGTTGATAGTTAGTTTAAACTATGCAATTTTTTTCTGTTTAGCTGTTTAGTCTGTATACTGAAGCATAATTGCCGATTGATTATCAGGGGATGATGATTGGAAACCTGAGCCTTTTGATTTTCTCATTGGTGGAGAATTAATTAGGATGTCACTTGAGGAGTTCCTCCTTGCGAAGAAAATTTCTGCTGTGAGTTTTCATTATTGGTTTCTACTGCCTAAAGCAAATTTCTATAGTCTATGTAATGATCTGTTTGTGGGAGATATATTGCCCTTTGTTGCATTCCAGAAGATAATTGGGTGTACCTTCCCCTCACCGTTTCCTGATTTCTTTATACATTCATGGGTACACACAACACATTAACTGAAGTGTGATAACTTCATCACAAATGATGTGCTTCCAAGTGCCTTGAAATCTTTCCATGACATTGGCAACATTCCAGATGCTGTTTGAACATATTTCGTATCAATTGGATCTAACTTCTATGTAAATATCCTCTTTTGGTCTAAATATTAGTGTTTTTAATTACAGGAAAAGATATTAGATATTGAATACATTAAGGCAGTAGCTCCAAGGAGAGAAGAAGAGCCTTCTTTGCACGATGATTGGGTCAGTGCTGTTGATGGTTCAAATTCCAAGTAAGAAAGATCATCCCTGGCGTTATTTTTCCTACAAGTAATTGGGTCTTGTGACTTGTATACATGTGTTTCTTGTCTTGTACCTTTCTAGTCTGTCATTTTTTTCCCTTTACTCTGAAGAAATCTGCTGTTGACCGTTATTTTTGGGATCTATAATATCATGCAGTTTAATCATTTTGCTTTTAAGTGTATTTTTGAGTTATATACTGTATTGTTCAGTAATCATATGCTTGTGTATGTCATCTTACAGGTTCATTCTAACAGGATGCTATGATGGTGTAGGAAGGTAATCTGTAAGAACTAGCTGTAGTAGTTTTTGCTATTTTTATTATACTCATAGCACTTTAGGCCTTTGGAACAAGATAGGTATGATTGATATTAACCATTTCCAGGTTATGGAAAGAAGCTGGATCTTGTACTCATGTATTGAAGGGGCATACTAATGCAGTGACTTCTGTTTGTGTTATCAAGCCAAAAGGTATGGGTTATGGAGATGATTTATTGATTTCTATCAATACGCTGAATTATTTATTGCAACATCCAAATATCAGTTCAGGTGTAGTGAATTTCGACAAAACACTCAAGCATATGTTAAAGATTAATTTTTATTTGAGAGTTTGCTGAATGTAGAACATCTAATGGATCTATTACTCTAATGCTGTGTAAAATTGGAATTGTATTGGTCTTTGCTTCATGATTAATAAATTTATAGACAACATTGTTTATTTTTTTTTGAATGCACCAGGTTGTGCTATTGCTTCAGATCATTATTGCCAATAATAAAAACTATTTGATGTATTCTTGCTTCTTTTCCATGTGTTCATTTTCCTCTTATTTATTTATTTATTTTATTTTTTCTGAATATTATTTTTCTTACTAGGTGTTGTAGATGGTGGTGATGAACTGGTGGCGACTGCTTCAAAAGATAGAACTGTAAGGTTTTGGAAGGTAATAAGAATGCCTTGGCTCTTGATATAGAATGAAGTTTCTTTGCCTGATAAAGTGCTAATCTCTTGAGATTTTTTTTTCCTGCTTGGAAGATTGATGCTGATGAGATCCTGGAACAACCAAAGAGCATTAGATCCTATAAAATTTTACGCGGACACAATGCTTCTGTCCAGAGCATTGCTGCACAGCCCTCTGGAGAAATGGTCTGTCTATTACTTCTATTTTTGTTGGTTTTCTTTTCTTACAATTTGCATTTAAAGTTCCAAGAAATCATTTTCTAAACCTTCTTAAAATGCGATTTTTAGGTGTGTTCAGGTTCCTGGGATTGCACGATCAATTTGTGGCAGGCAAATGATTCAGATGCAGTTAGTGAAACAGTATCCATTAAAAAAAGGAAAAAAGGGAAAAAAGAGGAAAAAGACGATGATCCTCAAACAGAGGTAAATCTAGGGATCTACTCATGTTTTTAGGAATAAGATTCTGAGGTTTTTTCCCTTGATTTCCTATTGCAAGTGGAACCCTTTTATTTAATAGCATAGAAATTGTGTTATCTCCATAAAAGTTCCTCATAAACAATTAGAAATTATGCTGTCCCTTGGCCTTGAATGCTACGAGTTTCCTCATGCCTCTATATAAGTTAGAGCTTTGTAGTTTTTAAACAGTTATATTTGAACAGGGGGAGGCAGTATCTACACTCATTGGGCATACACAATGCGTAACTTCTGTTGTCTGGCCAAAAAATGATACAATTTATTCATCATCCTGGGATCGATCTATTAGAAGTTGGGATGTTGAGACAGGCAAAGATATAGTGAACATGGTGAGTGACATGGATCCCTTATTCTTTTAACAAGCACTCATCCAGAGTAATAATTTACAACCTCTTTCCTAAGCAAAACATTATAGAGAGAAATCAGAAATTGTACAAATAGGAGTGAATTTGACTTGTGTTCTCTGATATTACAAAACCAACTCACATTTGTAATAATGAGCTTCTCCACTACTCTTTGCAGTTTTCTGGGAAAGCCATTAACTGTCTTGATGTTGGAGGCGAAAGTTCTGCCCTCATTGCTGCTGGTGGTTCTGATCCTATATTGAGGATATGGGACCCTCGGAAACCAGGTGACTATATGGTTCAAACCAGTGTCTGCCATCAATCACCACCCCCTTCTCCCCCCTCCCACCACACATGCATGGATGAGCATATTTGTGTATTTAACGAAGCAGATAAGGAGTGGTCTCTAACATACATTTCTTGTTGGGCAGATTCCTTGGCACCTATCTTCCAGTTCTCGTCACACAGTTCCTGGATATCTGCCTGCAAATGGCATGATAAATCATGGTTTCACTTGGTTTCTGCATCCTACGATGGAAAAGTTATGTTATGGGATTTGAGAACAGCGGTAACAAATCCTCTTTTCCTTTTCAATTGTTTTATGTATTATGTGCACAACATTTTAGTTCTCACATTTCCAACCTAACCCATTCTGCATTACAGTGGCCACTTACTGTCATTGACTCACACAAGGATAAGGTATTCCATTTACTCGATTTTTATTACCATTTGAAGATTTTAAGCTAAATGAAATCTATGATCCCTAAAACATAATTGGTTTACTCAACCTAGGTATTATGTACTGCCTGGTGGAGAGGTGATAGCATTATAAGTGGTGGAGCTGACTCAAAGCTTTGCATATCTTCAGAACTTTCAGTGCAGTAACAGCGGTATGTATCCCATTATGTGTTTAGGAGTTTGCTTTTTGAATTTAAACATTAAAGCTTGGTCTTCTACTGATTAGGCCTCGCACTTCTGTTCGTTTCTATACTTTCAGTTCATTCAGATACACGCAAGATGCAACTTCGCTTTTCATTGGCACTCAAAATTTGATGTTATGCTGTTGCATTGTGTACTGTATTCGTTCAAATTTTGATAAGGATATAATTGATGAGTAAGCCAGTAAGGTACTTGAAAAATTCATTAGTGTTTTGTTATATACTAATTTATACTCCGTATTATTTTAGTTCATTGCCCGGATTTGTACACCCGAATGGGAAATATGTTGAACAGAGGTAGAGCTATTTTTCTGTTGAGGATAGATTTGCAGTAATATGAATTCCAGAGATTTCGATTTGATGAATCAAATTCACCACTGCATCTCTGCACATCACTCTAATAGTGTTTTTTTTTTTAAAATACTACCAACTCTATTACAATGCAGTATCTGTTCATAACTACTTTCTTAACCTATTGAAGCACAAGAGTCGGTATTGCCTCCACTGAGGCTCGAACCCACCACCTCCCGTATAAAGGGAAGGGTTTGATATTATTAGTGTTATTATTAGTTACACAAAAATTTATATAAGTAGAGATATTATGTCAATAATATATATTTATGTGATAATGATATGAGTAATAAATTATAGTTGGAATTTTTACAGAAATTTCTGTCCACTAGTTGATCATCATCGATGAATTATTAGAATATATGTATCCAAATCCCCAATCATGTGTCCTGACAGAGAGAATTTGGCATGGACCTGAGTTATCTTTTTCTTAGCTAATCAACTTGCTCATGCTGCATGCATCTTTCTATTTTTAGTTGTCCTTTCTCCCGTCTCTTGTGTTCTTTTGACATATCTATATAGGAGTCAAGGTGAACAATTGTGCTTGTTAGTTAAAGGACAACACATTTTGAACGGGTTCGAAGTTTTCTTCATGTGTTAATCTGAGACCTATGAATGCATGTGATAAGAATATTTGTATTTGTAAATTATAAGAATATTTGCCGTTATAAAGCTTCAATTCCTTTAATCCAAATGGTGTTTGGAAAGATGGCTAATTGTTCAAGAATTTGAATTATGAATCCGCCAAAAAACATCATATCATATATTTTTATTAAATATAATCAAATTGGCATCTTAAGCTTATCATACTTTAATTTTAAAAAAAGCTTATCATAATTAAATTAACATAGTATGCTTAGGATGCCAGTCAAAACTTTCCACATGTTTTTCAGAAAAAAAATATATATTATGCTTTCACACGTGTCACGTACTCACGTGAATAAAAAGTGAGTTTTATCAAATTAAGACAAATAAAATGAAAATTGAAAAGAATCAGGTATTGTGTTTACCAAATTGAGAAAAAGATGAAGAACTCATGAAAAGTCAAATGTATTTAGATTGATTAACAAATCTAAATAAGATTGATAACTTAGTTTAACCTACTCTACTAAATCTTTAAAACCAAAATCTTGAAAGACCGTAAATGTGAGTTACAATTCTTTTTAAAATGTATCTTCAATTTCGTATAAAAGTATTAGTTGGGAACAAATTTTTTGTTGTTTGTTTTTTTTGCTAAAGTAACATAGTGTGAAAATGATTTGATATGATGTGACCTTTTATAATTAGTATGATATCACTATCACCCATTTCTACTTAAAAAATAGCTTTGCTTTTCCGTTAAAAATTATCGTCATTTTTTAACGAAAAGAGTATATTTATAACGAAATTTTATATTATTAAATATTAATGCGTAAACTCACCATCTTGATTTTTTATCTTCTCAAAAGATTAAATTTTCAATTTCAAGGGTCTTTCACGTCTCAAAGCAATAGAACATCTAGAAGGGTATAAATCATGATAATTCAGCTGAACACATAGTCTAGACCTTTGTTTACTGCCCATAAGGAATCCTTTACTTTGAGAGGTTGCTCCCACACTACCGCTGGTGATACTTAATCCCTAATTTCCTTTTCAAACTTTATCCATGTGACCAATTGAGTTGTCCATACAAAATTATCATCCATACTTTCTCAGTTAAACCAGTTGCATAAGATATTCGTGATGCGCTTTATCTTGTATGTGTAGTTTGTTACTCCGAATTATTAACAATGAACTAATGCAAACTTTCTAGTAATAACTATAAATTCTCCTGAATCAGGGGCAACTCCATGTAGGTCAGTTGACTTACTTACTAATCACAAAATTGTAAGTTTAATTTTGAGTAGTTTGAGTCGGTAGACAACTTAAACTGATTTATCTCATTATAATCACAACTCACAAAACAAAATTTATTCAGTATATATCTTAAAAAATAATTACCCTGAATTTTCATTGTCATTAAAAAATAAAAATAAAAATGTGCATCCGTACATCTTTCCAATATTTATAACAAATTAAAAAAACATTAATTAATCCAACCCCATCTTGACATATAACGTTGGATCCACCTTCCTCAATCAGAACTCATAAGCCACAGAAAAACAATGAGAAGTCAACTGTCCTTAAGCGACGAGGATCAAAGCGAGCACTCCAAAACCGCCGCGTGGTGGTGGAGGACGCTCCCGGAGTTCGACGACAACGGCCAGTTCAAGGAGGACATCTCCGCCGCCGCCGGCGGGCTCTCCCCGCGGCTCAAACTCCTCAGAGAAATGCAGAGACTCGCCTTTATATCCATGGAGGGACTAGACCTGCTCCGCCTCAAGCTCACGTCGTACAAAGCCGGAGATTTGTGGGTTCCCGTCGGTGGGATCAAGAAAACTGATATGGATATACCGCCGGTGATCACGCTCCTCCTCGTCGGCCTCACCGGTGCCGGCAAAAGCTCCCTCATTAACTTCATGTACAGCGTTCTTGGCCGATCCGGCCTCATCCCTTTCGCCCAAACTTCAAGTAAGTAAAAATTAACATCGATCTCCCCTCTGCAAATCACAATTTCAATTGTTAATTATAGTAATATTTGTCGGTTTGCCAAATACCCATCACTTCCAAATCACAGTTATATGACTTTTATATAGTTGTTAAAGTTTTGGTAAATAGCTGATAACTGATTGTATTATCGAGTTTGACTAGTTGATAGTATTTTAACTGATTGTAGAAAGATATTTGATAAATTAGTTTGATATTTGATTACATATAAAATAACTTTCTAAAATAGTTAATCAAGAAAATTGCTTTTGAGAAGTTTTTTTTAAAGCAATAAAGTGTTACACAAAGCTAATTAAACAGCCAATATAAATGTTTGATTAATTAGTTTTTTTGTAACATCTTGCTGCTCCAAATTGTTAAAATTTTAAAAACTGTTCAAAGTAAATTTTTCAAACAACTTTTTGTGAAAGTCATTTTACATGGAATCAGCTATCCGTCGCTAATTTACCAAACTTCTATCTACAGTCAGACAGTCAGCTAATGTTATAAAGCAGTCAAACCTATTAACCTAATCAACTAACAGATATTCACCAAACATCAGAAAATCTTGCTATCATCTCCTTTAATTTAGGTTGTGCATCTTGAATTTAGGCCAATCGACCAAGTTCACGACGATGTTATTGGAAGAACACAATGTTCTGAGGTCAATGAAGAGTGGGTTTTGCGTGTACGATACGAGGGGATTGGACTGCGACAGAATGGACGAGGGAATGGAGGATGTTTGGTCATGGATGTCGGACGGTGTTCGACATAACCAGCCATGTTGCAGAGCGAGTGATGATCGTGGGATTGGTGAGTATGGAGAGATGATGGAATCCGTGGGGCGTTGTGCCAATAAGTATTGTAAGAGGAGAGTTAACTGTGTGCTAGTGGTGGCTGACATGGAAGAAGCTTGTAAGGATTTCAGTTCTGGTGATTTGAAGCATGTTGAAGCTATAAAGATCATCTTTCACTCCCCATCCATTAGGAGATCAAGTGAGTTCTTCTTTTCTTTTCTTCACTCCATTTTATAACCTGAAGTTAATACCAAAAATGTTTCTTCAATTATTTTATAATGGCTGTTAACTGGTTGGGTTAGAGGATACAGACCTTCTAACCCAATTTATCAAACAGGGCCAATATCAAAATTGATTCGGGACTTTCAATTGAACCAAATTAATTTTTTTTTTTACAAGATTTAGCCCTTCAATCAATTTCTCGGGCAATATTAAAAATTTAATTTTTTTTTAGACATAACTACTATCTGAGGGCATGCATCGAATAAAAACACAAAAATAATGTCTTGTGGTCTCGGTTGACAAAAGACCATAAGGAAGTAAATTACAGTTGTTATAAGGTGGTATTGCGTTCCATGGTCACAAAAAGACGTCGATTTAATAAGTGGGAGAAACGGCTCATGTAAATCTCCGTTTTACGATACTAGTTCATTTCAAATGATACTACAGTTGTGTGGCAGATGAGAACCCAATCTTGATACTGACACATGGCGACATGTTAACCGCCGAGGAGAGGGTGGAAACCAGGCTGAAGCTATGCGAATCTCTGGGCATATCGGAGACCACCGGCGCCTACGACGTAGCGTGTCTGTCGGAGAGTGGGATCCTGCCGGAAGAAGGCGATCCGGTGTCGGCATTTGCCTTGACAGAAGCGGTTTACCGGTCGCTTTTACAGTCAGATAGAACCCATCTTCCCAAGAGGAAGTTTAAAGACTGGGTTTTGGCTTTTGCGTCGTGGGTTTTGTGTATCTTGAGCTCTTTCTTTGCCATGCTTGCAAATTTCTTCTCGAGGTTTGGGGATAAAAAACGTAGACTCAAGATTAGTTAGGAGGTTGTGTTTGTGTTTTGGTAGATGATGATTGGTGGGAGAATGGATTTAGAGGATTTGAATTGGAATGATACACGTTTGGGGCTATGGGAATGATTTGGATTAGAGTCATCACTTTTATTTGTTGGGTAGGGGATTAGATTAATGATTTTGATGCCAAACACATTGTGTTCAGATGATCAGATCGTATGTAGTGACTCTCCCATATGGGAGGTCGAGTCTGTGTGGAGGTGATGTATGGATGAATAGATGCTACAATGTAATAGGATAAGTGGAACTAAAAAAAGATTGATGTGTGTTTGTGTTGACAAAGTTTGGATTGCAAGTTCTTTTATGGCTTATGGTATATATTCACTCGTCCGGTGTGATTTTACGGAATTATTTGTTGAGAGAGTGGACGAGTCCACCAGGAAGCCTTGAATTAAAAATTTATTTGTTGAATTCGATAGATTTGGTTATGTTGTCAAGCATGTTTATAAGGAGACTAAACATGTGTGCAGATCAATTAGCGTCTTTATTTACAGACCAATTAGCGTCTTTATTTCTTTTTGACACGATTAGCATTTTCTACTAATTGATTTCATTGCTATGAAGGCAAATTAGGCAAATTATGCTATGGATCCATATTCACAATTTTAGAACTCTATATTCACAATTTTAGAACTTTATATTCACAATTTTAGATCTCAATATACAAAACCACATTACTCAGTATTAACAATTTTGTTATATAGATTTAAAAATTGTGTTATACTATTGAACATAGAGTTATGAAATTGTGAACATAGAGTTCTGAAATTGTGACTATAGAGTTTCAAAAATTATGAACATATAGTTTTTAAATTGTGAACATGGACCTGGGTCCACTTTGCAAGGTGGACCCGGGTCCATGGCATAACAACCAGGCAAATTATATCCTGGAGCCTAGGAGCTGGCCGATAACCCAATGGGGTAGCTCAAATGGCAAGTAAATTTTCTTTGTGAGGAAGAATTCTGGGAGGATCCAAGTTCAATTCTCACAAGCTACAATTCCTTCTAGGCCAGCTCCCGTGCCACCCGGAGTTGGCCCAAAAAAAATTGCCACTTGAATCACCTCTTTGGGTTAAAATTATATTAACTTATTCTACATTTAGAAAACAAAAAATCAAGAATTTAGGTAAATGCATTTTAAAAATTTTATTCTTTTTGTATTAATTATTTTTAAATTTTCAAATATTATTGATAATTTAATATCAAATCTTATCATGTAACGATTTTGTTCAATCATACTATGCGACTCTGCCAAGCATCTTGTGTGCTCAAATGGCATGTAGTGACTCTCTCATAATGGAGGTCATGAGATTGAGCCTCAGTAGTGGACGTGGTATTGGTGCCTTAACGTGCAGTTGCACCACTATCATCAGGGGAGTTGCATTATTTCGGGTGTGTAAGTGTGTTTATAAAAAAAGATATAATTACTTTGCATAATTTAATATAATTATCATGAGACAATCGAAATGATACGTGTGTTAGAAAGATATATTAAGAATCCTTAAAGATGGACACTTAAGTGAAACAGTAGCTTTTTTTAATGCATAAAAGATGCTATAGTGGAGCCTAAAAGTGATACTTTATTGACTACCATTTTTTTCCTTTTTTTTTTTTTTTGGTGTGTGGGGTTATTATTAATTTTTTTTATATTTTCTTTTATTTTTTGGATTGAGTAGAGCAATCATAATAGAGACCAGTTTTGTCAGGTCAATTAGAAAAAAAGAAAGGAAAAAAATAAAAACAAATACAAAATAAAAAGACAAAAAAAGTTGTTAGATTTATGTATGCGCCTAGCGGGCGAATGAGAACCAAGCACCCGCTAGGAGCACAAGTTATGCCCACAAAGTTACTGTTGTTGTTGTTGTTGTTAAGATGTATTATCTTTTTGGTCAAACCATGAAAACTCGCCGTCCTGTAAGGGACTCGTTTTTTTCCTCTCTCTCATCCACCTCATCATATTTTCCTCAAAAAGTGAAAAAAAAAAAATGTCTTAAGTAGGAAGTGAAGTGTTGGAAGTGTTTAGAATGAACTAATTAGGAGATTAGACAAACGATGATAATGTTGTTGTAGAAGATTAGGACAAAATGTCAACTGAAATGAACAAGTGGGGATATATATATATACCCTACACCTTTGGCATTTTGTTTATCCTTAGTGCTTCACTCATGTGATTGTCTTTCGAAGATGTCGGAATCTCAAGAAAACAATACATACAACCAACTATATCTACCCATCACCCAACCACTTCATATTAACTGCAAGTGTACCAGTGTAGATGATAGGATAGGAATCCTGTTCTTTTTGTGGGCCGCCTACATAGTTGTGTTAGACTAGATCTAGAAATTGGTCGCGATTCATAATGAGACTGGTTCAAAAATAAATTATTAAGTTGATTGGTTAAGTTAAAATGCTAATTAACTGTACAAGAATTGTTTATAAGACAACAGATTTTCAATTATCGAAAAGTTTGTGGAATGGATTGGACATATAGTGTACATAGTTGTACTAGACAAGATCCAAAAGCTTGTCGTGGTCCATAATGAGGTCCAAAAGCTAACGTAAATCACTTTAACCTAAGTGTCACTTCCTTATTTTATCTTCTAATTTTGAATTTACAGATTAAAGATCTATCTTTGGGCCTTATAAAATTAAGCCAATATAAAAATGATATTTTATATAGGCCCAATAAGTGATAGGACTGATCTTGTTTAGAATATTTGAGGCCCATAGAAGAAATGATTTGGGACTTGGGGGATTCACATTGTTAAGCCCAAATTTTATTTTGGTCCTTGATTATTAATTTTTTTCTTAATTACTAAAAAAAAATCGAGGCAATAACCCTAACTTTGGCTATGTTCACCCATATGAGTCACTTAACTCTTGGTTTAATTTACATGTTTTTGACTGATGCGTTAAATGATACACTTGCTACTGCTATTTATAATAATAATAATTAAAAAAAAAAAAACTCGGTGGGGGTAGTAGGTCTCACATTGGCTCCACCATTGGTTATTTGTAACGCATGGGAGTAACTTAAATCTTGATTTACATGTTGATTAACGTGTTGATGAGATGGTTACAAATCAGTGGGGGCAGTAGGCCCCACTTTGGCTCCACCGGGTATTATTAATAAATCATCCATGAGAGTCACTTGGTTTACATATTTTTTTACGGGCACGTTACGAGAATCACACTTTTCAGTTTTCAATACTAGTTCAAAAAAAAAAAAGAATAAGTGGGGATAGTAGACCCCACTTTAACTCCTCCCTTGATTTTCAATAACCCATAATAGTCAATAATTAATTATTGTTTTACAGGTGTTTAACTGACACATTGATCGAGAGACGGGATTAATTACACTCATTAATGCCATTTTTTATTAATGAGTGGGAACTAACTAACAGCCCCGCTCTAGCTCCGCCCTTGATTATTAATAATTTATGGAAGCCACTTCACTTAACTCTTGATTTATGTGTTTTAATTTTTTACTTGCGGTGAATATTATATTTACAGATAATAACTAATACTATTTGAACTTAAATTTATGTAACATGTAGTGTTGTTTTCCTAGTCCTAGTACATTAAAAAACAAAAGGTGGTTGATGATAAATCCTTGAATTCCTATGGCACAAAAGCAAAAAGTTGAGGCATGCTATGCATGTGATGAGTTGTAATGTCAAGAAAGTGGTCCAAACCCCTCTTTCATTTCCTCGCAATAAACCAACAAAATTTCTTTAAGACTCATCTTTTTCATTCACCTGTCACCACAATACTCTCTGTAATCTGCCAAATATTTTGTCTCTTCACTGTATCTATCACATCTATTCATCACTAATATCTTTCTTCTACAAAATCTTCAAATATTGCAGCCCACAATTCGATCTTCTGTTCCACCATATGCCTTTACATACATATAGTTTGTTAGGTTGAGATTTTGAGACAATTATTATACCTGGAAAATTTTGTTAAAAATATACCTTAGGTATCATATATCACACGTCAAATTGGGAGTGTGGTCGAGTGGGCCGGGAGGGGCTCATCCATCCTTAACCAAAGGTCAAAGTTCGATCAGTGGCTTTGGGTATGGAGCAACCGGGGAAGTACACAACATTTTGAGGTTATATATTTCCTCCTGATGTGACTTTCGTTCATTACAAATAGAAAGCAGTAGTCAAACACTGATCGAAATCGGTAGGTATTTAAGTAATTGCTAAATCTGTATGTATTCTATTATTTTCTTGTATATTTATAGTTTTTATGAATTGTATATAATCGACTGAACGCACAGTAATTTCTATTTTAAATTCATGATATTTTAAATTACACATGAACAGGACAATACACACCCTCGAATCGTAATTGCATGTTTCCTCATCACTCAAAAGTAATAATAATAATGTTTTTAGTTTTTATATACGAAATATTGTAAGGTGTAACATGTTATTTAAGAACATTATACAATTCAAGGTGATTAATTAGGGAGGTTCGTTGAAGATAAGAGACAACCTTAAAAAGAGAGCATCTATTTGGTATGGTTAAGATTGAGCTACTTGGATAATTGAGTGCCATGCATTCACAAATGAGAAGATCTTGACTGTTCTATATCTAGGGTTTGACAACATGACAAAGTGATTGCATGTTTATACAGTCATCCAATTAATGACAAAACATTATGATATTTTCAAATCTTAAACTAAATATTCTATTTTGTTGTTCTTATTGTACTTTCCATCTTTAAAAATTAAATATATCTATAAATATTATACCTAAATAAAATATTCTCTCGCTTTCAAAAGCGAGGCATACTATTATATCATCGTATTCGTAATTTAACATTATTTCCTCTGCAATTTTGTGCTCAAGCCCCACAATGCTAATAGCATCAAATTTGCAAAATTTTCAATCTTCCTCTAATAAGGACTACAAAGTCGTAAATTAGCTAGTATAGATTATTCAAAGTTGATTGAATTAAATTGAGAAGATTAATAATTAAGTCACTTCCGCAGAAAATAAAATTTTAAATATAATGATTATCAAGTTAACCGTTTAATCAATTAAATTGAAATGGCCTATATATACTACATGCATGGAAAGAACATAGATTGTTCAAAGAGATTCTTTGACCATAAGCATATTATAATCTTAAAAGTTGATTAACTTATGTACATAAAGCTAATTAAATTTTGATAGCAGAGGTCTCGCACGTGGATTCAGAACCAAAGTCTTTATTAATTACCCTACGACAACAGTCACTCATTGACTGATGACCACTTCAATTTTCACGCTAATCATTTTATTAAAACGTGAAATTTTAACTTCTAGTAGTTGATTTTTAACCATTTCCAATTTTAATTCGCAACTCTAAAATTGTTTCAAAAATTATACGAGTAGTATTTTATGATGCTATAGTATAATTATAACAGCTTTAAAAAATTCAAGGAAACATGCATATATATGCATAAATCAACAAAGGGTTACGAAGAGGTGATCGAATGAGTAAAATATGATTCTTGTATTAGAAGATTACAAATTCGATTATTGTCAATACACTCTTTATCGAGCCCATTACACAAAGTTTTCAACCCTATATTCAATATTAAAAATAATGTTTGTACTTTTGAACATATATATTTTCAATGCAGAATCCATGGCTATATATAAGAACAATCCCAACAATAATTTTTGCTAGGGTTTCCTACAACTTACAATCCCACGTGGAAGAAAGTGGATTCGAGTCTCAGTGTAAACTGTTGACTATTTGTGCTTCAGTATGTTGAGAAAATAGCTATGAACAGATACTACATTGTAACAAAGTTAGTAGTACTCAAATATATATATACACACATATACATATACAAGAATAGGAGTGGCATGCAATCATGCATTTAAGAAGCCCTCATAACAATCCCAACTGAAAACAACAACCTCGTCACAAACCAAGTGGTTGACTTGACCATAGAGATTGGAGAGAAGTTTATAAGATTCTTTCTTTGGTTATCAACATCAACATAGCAATATGGCATGCACACCATATTCTTAATTGGTTTAGATCCTGAATTCCCAGCTGCTAGTTAAGTTGTAGTTAATTTTGTACAGACTTAATTGATTGTTGAGATCGAATTGAGAGTTAGGGAGTTGAGACCAGCCGCCAACATGTTTGCGCCAAAAGTACAACGTAATTTATGGTACAACCTGTCCATGTTTTGCCTCTATTGGTGGGATCTTCCTATTTTCTTATCCTACCCGTGAGAAAGTTGCTTTTTCAATTTCCATATTTTTTTCCCATAATAACGATCTGTTTTTCTCAATCCTATCATATAATTAAAACATAGTACATTGCCCTAAAAGGGGTAATTGTGTGGGTTGAGTAAAATTTTTGTACTTAAATTGTTACTAGTCAACTTTCTTATTACGAGCAAAATTCGTGTGTAACTAGATCGACTGATTGACCGAACGGGCCAGTTAGAAGGAGAGGCCGGCATGAAGACGTAACATTGGACCAACTTAGAATAAGTTGACTTTATGTATATTATAAATAGCTCAGTTGACCTTTCTCATAGGGGCATTACACCATTACTCACTTCAGTGCATATATCTCACTCAAGTCTCAATAATTATATCCAATCATATTGAGTCTCGTCTCATGTGAGGAACGACTGCAACTATTATAAATTTTTTAAAACTGTTAATTAGTTAATTACTCTTAATTTTGTCACTCACAAAACCAACCACTCCATGATGTGGCAAAATCCTAGGTGTTAGTTTTCATTTTTTTTTTTTAGAAAAAAATTAAATTTAAATTTTTCTAATGTATAGGATTTTGCCACATTAGTTTCTGAGTGATAAAATTAGGAATTTAGCATGACCCTAAAATGTTTACTAGTTACAAAAGTAATGAACAATAATAAATTTGAACTTGAATTGATTTATATCTTTATGATCATTTACCAACTAAAATCATTTAAAAGATCACATTCAAAATTCACAAATTTATTTATTGAGTTAACGATAAGGGATGTATTATATGTTGAATATATTGACTAAATACAGTGTAAGTGTGAAAATATAACAAAAATTATTTATGGAGAACCACAAAAAGTCTAAGAATTAAACACAATATTTATCTGGCTCCCAAATTTCCAAAATCCGTTATATATATATAAATCGTAATGGCGCCTTTTCGCACCCTCTCCGGGTCTCCGACCAAACATCTTAGGTGGCGATGGAATTTAAGGGCATAAGCGTCATTTCACAGTCCCGCGCGGCTAGGGTTTTCGCACTTTCCCTTATAAACCGCCCATCCGAAAAAATTCTTTCTCCTCCACTCTGTTTAGCAGTCGTGTCGGTTCTCTCTCCGCCTATCCGTTTTCTCCTCATTTCTTAGTTAACCTACCCCAATCCCTTCCCTCTCAAAATCCCTCCATTTTTGCTTTTTCCCACCTTCATTTTCAGCTCCTTTTACTGTTTTAGTGTCTGGTTTTGCTTGTTCTTGGGTGCGATTTCAGTGTCTGAACTTTTCTTGGATCGTGGGTCGTGATCTTTGAAGCTGGAAGTGTGATCAGTGTGTTTGGAGTAGCTGGGGTTCAATTTGTGGTTTAGATCTTCTGGGTAGTGGGAAGAAATGGTGGATCTAAGTGACAGGGTGAGTGATCATGGAATATCCACTGGTTTTCTTTGTCTGATCAACTGATCGAGCTCTGATTTTGCTTGTTAATGGCTGCAGGGATCGGAATCTGAGGATATGAGTAGCCAAACGCCCACTCCGGAGAGGGAGACGACGAATACTCAGATCAAAACTTGTGCTGATTGTGGCACCACCAAGACTCCTCTCTGGCGCGGCGGCCCCGCTGGCCCCAAGGTTCGCCATTTCACCAAATCTTCTCATTTCTCATTTTTCCAATTCTGATTAACTGATTCTAGTTTTGGGTTTTGTGAAAAATGCAGTCTTTATGCAATGCTTGCGGGATTCGGAGCCGGAAAAGGCGTAGAGCTCTTCTGGGTCTCAACAAAGACGACAAAAAATCAAAGAAATCAGCCGCCGGAGCCGCAGCCGTCACCGGCGGCGGCAGCAACAAGAACAGTAGCGGCAGCTCGAGCGACAGTGGCAGCAGCAGCGGCAGGGGGAGCGGGGGGATTTCTCCGGCCGCCGGTGGCCGGAGATTCTTGCCGTTCGGCCGGGAAGTGGCGTTGCAGAAACCGAGATCGCAGCAGGCGCGGCGGAAGATGGGGGAAGTAGAAAAGGCTGCTTTTCTGTTGATGGCGTTGTCGTGTGGCTCTGTTTTTGCTTAGATTAATTATATTATTAATGGAGGATTATTAAGGGAAAATGTAGTCTTAATTACTACTAGTTTTGGTGAATGATTAGGGGAAGACAGCAAAGTTGATCAAGATTGGAGGCTCCTTCAAATGTAGGGTTGAGATTCAATCGTGTATTCTCCTATGTTATTTTTATCATTATTATTATTGAAAATTGCTAACTTTTGTCCCCATTTTGATTGACTAATCTTGTGATGTTTTTTGTCTCTTTCATGCCTCATTTTAATCACAACTTACAAATAAAACGTTACAAATTTAAAATTTTAAAAAAACTACGGCAAAGTTTAGGAGAGGTAAACAGTATCAGAAACACTATGAATATTAGGTTTGACTGAGAGGGTGTTAGCAAGAATTCGAATTTATGACCATCAAGGTATAACAAATTATATGGAAAATGTTACAAACCCAACAAAACTAAAACTTAAAGAAAAAAATACAGTAATTACGTGATAGATACTTGTTTACTTGACGTTTGAGATAAATTCTAATTTTCATGTTGAGTTTGGGATAAAATTTAATTACCAAAAAAAGGAATTGGACCATGTGTGAACCTTGAGAGTAAGACTTTGCTTCTTTACCTCCAAGTTGAATGTGGAAATAGTAAAGCAATTTATGGTAAATTTAGGAAAAAGGAAAAGGACAAAGGTGGTATGTTGCATGATGTTGAAAGGTGTTGATTTTATAATATATTATGATTACAATCAAAATAATTGTATGTGAAAGTTTCATCAGCTTATGATTGAAGACATGATGACACAAAATGATGTTTTTTTTTCTCTTCCGTATTCTTCACTAATATTTCGTGAGGCTTTTGCGTTATATGTTGGTGAAGCTTAATTAATGTTTAATCCAATTGGCAACCTTGGATTGGGTATGGCTTGATGACTTGTTTTATGGTAAACAAAATTTTCAAAGTTTATTTAGGATTTTAGGTTGTTTAATTTGGGGCTTGCTTGTTCTTTTAAGAATATTGGTAAGAGATTTGACTTATTTAATAAACAATTTAATTTATAAAATTTTGTGGGAAACCAAGAATAGATAGAGGTATTTTTAATAATGAGAAAAATATAAGCATTTGAGATATATATTAGAATTTTTGAAGATGGAAATGAAGATGAATTCGTACTAGCTAAGAGCAAAGGTTGACCGTTGACAGCATTTATACTAATAAAAAGAAATAATTTTTAAATTGCACCAACAATGATGCACAAACTGAAAATAAGAAATCAAGATCTGTGTAACACAATAACATAGTTTTTGTGTGTGTGTACTATTACTCTAACCAACTACTAGTAGTAATTGTTCAACATAATGCCAACTCTAACTGAGATATGACTAAAACTTGAAACCTTCCTTTGAAAGATAACAATGATATAATCAAATAACATATATTTTTTCTAAAAGCGTTTACCTCTTCTTCTTTCTTTTTTTTTTTCCCCCTCAAAGTGGTTGGAGCATTGGAACATATGTTTCACGAGGATATGCAACAGTTTATTGTGTATAATTTGGGCACACAATGGCACAAGTTATGCATGTAGTGGCCACCCTTAGATGGAGGTCATGAGTTCGAGTCTCAGTGGAGGAGATCTCGAAATTGACTCTTTGTGCTTCAACAGGTTGAGAAAAGTATAGACGAACAGATACTACAATGTAATAGGGTCAGTTGTATTCAAAAAAAAAACAAGAAACACTTTTTAAAAAGAGAATTAGGTTGGGAGAGTTTTCGAATTCCATAGTGGAGAAAATAGTGATGAGAACATGAAAAGATATATCTTTCCCCAGGACAAGTTTGTTAATTGTTATATATGCACTAATCAAATAACAACCAATAAAGTTAAGCATGTAACCAGAATAAAAAAAATATTGGTCTAATATCCTCAAAAAAAAATATTGGTCTAATTGTTGGTTGAAATAAATGATTCATATTTTTTTTAATTTTAATATTTTAAAATTATTTTTCCTACTTTATTTCCTATATACCTCCCCATCCCGTCAGTGTAAACATCAGTAACGGAATATTTCATTAAGTATTTATTATTCTTTAACTTACTTATTGATTTTCATAAGACAGGTCTTAGGTTTGAATCTCATATATTTTATTTGTTTATTTATATGTTTCTCTCATGTTTCTTACATCTCCATATATTTTATTTTTCAATTTATTATTTTTTAATACCGACTTTCTTATGATTTCAGGACTAATTGAAAGACATTCATTTTTGTCTATCATTTTTTAATATTCTGTTTGTCTCCATTCTCCTAAATCCTAGTCCTTTCTGGGCTACTTGACTCATATGGGTCGGGTTGGTTAAGATCATTTGGATAATTGGCCCATCTCTGAGCCCTGAATTCAGCAAATAATCACCTGTATATTGGTGTTAAAAATATACATTTGATTGGGCCGTTGTACATAATTTTTTTATTGATTACTTTTTCTATATGGTTTGTATGGTATTATACATGATAAAGTTTACCTTCTGCACACTCTCAAGTAGTATGTGTGTGTGTATATATATAGAGAGATGTTACATGTCCTTCTTAAAATTTTTCTCCTGACATGTCACTACTTAATTGGTTACTTTAATGTTTATTTAAAAGTAAGTGGGGTCAGTCAATTCGTGTCACCTAATGATTATAAACCACATCATGAAAGGAAATATTACGGGAAGAAATTGGGGTGAAATAGTATTTTTCATACATACATACATACACACGCGAACACATACACACACACAAGTTGCACATAGCAATGAAAATAGGTTAGCTCCTTCATAGGGACCTATGGCTTGGCCTAATTTAGGTCTAGCCTGACCTGGCTTATATTTAATAAAAATGGTCAAGCTTATGCCTGTTTAAAAGCATGTTTAGTTTTTTTTTTTTTGAAAGTAGTATATTTAGTTAATTAGACTCAAACTTATATGTATAAGACTTGACTTTCAAGCCTACATGCTTGACCTATTTATATATATCACTTTCAACCCTACAACTGCGAGGCTGCAATTCTTGACCGTTGTCCATGTAAATTCGTAAATCTTCTTTCTCAATCATTGTCGTCACTAATTTTTTTTCTAAGGGACAATGAGTATTAGATATATATTTTTTAAATTTTTTAATGGCGTACATATTAAATTGACTTTTAAGTAGGCTTAAGGTCAAGCACGATCAATTGTAAGTTTAGGCTTGAGCATTTTTTTATTTAAAAAAAAAAGAAAAAAAAAAGAAGAAGAAGAAGAAGAAGTCTACATACCGGCTCAGGTTCAGGCCGTATATTTCTATAACAGACTCGGTCCTACTTTTCTAAACCTTGACTTGGCGTCATCTCTAGTTGTACGCTTAAGAAATGGCCAAGTAAATTGTTATTTTCAAAGGTTTAGGCCAGGTAAAATAATGCACCTTATAAGTTTTAAACACATTCCTTAGTGCCAATGACCTTATATGTTCGTATCAAATGATAAAAAGGTTCATACTTATGTGGAGATAATTTTATAATTGTTTACAATTAAAAATGCATGTTTTACTTATAGAAGTGTATTTTTTATACTTTCACATGATAGCCCTATAGGGCAAAAAGGCACCAAAACTAAAATTATTCAAAAAGTTTCTTATATTCTTCCAACTTTTTAAACTTTGATTTACGGGATAGTCGGCAATCACTGCACTATGAATGTAGTCACGTCTTATAATCCTAGCTAGTGAATGACCACACAGAAGTAAACTAACCTAAATTGTCCATAGCTGACCGACTCAAACCAAGAAAGCCCAACAGGCAACTTCCACTGGAAGTAGAACTTGGAACCGTATAATTATCAAGTCAACCAGTCAACTGCTCAACTAACTCGATTGGAATTGCTCCCGACCTGCTCAACTAGAGTTAGCCCAGACAAACTCGGTTGTTCCAAACTGTTGGGTTATATTTCTTCAATTCAATCCTTTGTTGTTTGTGAAAATAAACAAAAGAGAAATGCTTGACTCAAGTACATCCATGCATCCTTTAGGCCCTAGCTAGCTAGCTAGGGCAAAGTAAAAAAGTATAAAGGAATCCATATTTGAATAGGATTCGTCCAGCTTTGAAAAGATACACTTTACCACTTTTTTGTTGATTCTTCTGTGTGTCATCAAGTAATGATAGGCATATGGGACGACAGAACATTTGTGCCCTCAACAACCTTATCTTTTTCACTCACTGCAAATTCTAACCCTAACGCTCCTGCCCTATATTCCTTCCTTTCATGATTTCATCTCATCTGATCTGCCTGTAAAATTTTCAGAAGTGGCCATTGATAATGATGCATGAAGTTAGTTAGCCATGGGACAAATGGACTGAGATGATTCTGTCATATGAGTGAATAATAGGGATTTCCATTTTGTACCATGACATCATAGTATCCCGACCACTCTAGATTATTGGGTTGTTTAATTTTTAGGGGTTTATGTGCAGATTGGATGGCTGCACACCATGATAAACGATCATGCACACTGATTTACAAATTTTTAAAAAAATTTTAAAAAGTTTAAGCCGAGTCTTTTAGCTATATATCCACTTTGTATGGAGACAGTATTGACTCTTTGTGTGGGGCTGTACAAATACTACATTGTAACATAGTCAATTATAATAAAAAAAAAATGAAAAAAAAAAAAGAAAGAAGAAAAAGCCTTTGTGAGAGCTCTCTAAATGTAGGTTATTGAATGCTTCAATTACAATCCAAAGACTTTACTAAAAGAAAATCAACTCTTTTCACCTGATTGTATACCTGTTTAAAATATTTTATTCTTCTGAGGGCAAGCATTTTTTGATAAAAAAGACCACTTTTATGGGTGGTCTATAATTGATTAATAAAAGTTGTATCTTTCTTAGCTTGTTTGAGAGACACTATTCATGAGGGTAAGCTAAGGTCTTTCAATGCTTTTCAAAGGCAGTGGATGGGATATTTATTAGCTTTCATTAAAATGTACTGGTTCTTTGGTTCAATAATAGCATAGGATACCATTTTGACATCTCCCATGTTTTCAATGTTTTTTTCTTATATGTTTTTAACCTAAGGTTCTTAAATCCTCAAGATCCTACTTATAGAACCATTAAAGAAAATAAATCGCAAGTGTTCCAAATATTTCTCCAATCAAACCCCAATTTATACGCTATAAAGCAGAAAGAGCTTTACCCTCCCATTCCCACCCTTCCACTAGCTAGTAGCTAGACTGAAGGTCAAACGGCAAACCATCTAAGCTAGTCTAGAGGGCATGTTTTCAATTTCAACAAGAGTCAAGAAAAAGAGAATAAAAACCCAAACAAATTAAGCATTTCTCTATGATAAAATGTAGCTAGTCTTATAGTGACTGGCCTAATGCATTAGTAAAAATCAAGATTTTTAGCCCACTAATCCACACTTATAATCTAACATCAGCTACGTAAATTGCCAGCGATGTGAAATAATATTTGTTGCACTTTTCACTATCTAACGTATTTTCTTGTAGTACATTAAAATACCCAAAAAAAAATATTAAACTTATTATTATTAAAACTTGCGTGAGACCGTTTCACATGATACAAATAATACTTAACTTGCGTGCTTCTATCTCATACAAGACGGGAAGAACTTATTATCAAATACCACTCTTACAACTTTGATATATACATATTATATAAGGCCAAAATTAGAACATATAAACTTCAGAAAATGGAAATGGAACCTTGTAGAGGCTTACTAGTGACTGAAACAGTATGCAAAATGAGCAAAATTGATTAATATAATGAATAATGTCAAAAAGAATAAAAAGAGGAGATCCAATAATTGTCATAAATTTACAGATTACTCCACAGGATCAGAAGAAAGCTCTCATGCTTAGCTTGTCTTCTTGCTCAGAGCTGCATTTCAAGATTTCCAGGCCCCCTTCTTCCCTGCAAGGCAGTAGATCTGTGATTCTGACAACTTATTTTCACTTTCTTGATTTTAGCTTTCATCTACATATATCAGATGAGAAAGAAGAGGAAAATGATGATGATCAAGTGAGATAATAAAGAGGGATTCTTGAATTGGAGAGAGTGTGATGATGAGGGTGGTGGAGGGCTGTGGAAGTAGAATGGGAAGTAGGGAACTATGGGGTTGGGAGGTGGCGGGGCCGGGCCGGAAGGGAAGGCGTTGTAGGGCGGAGGGAAGTAGCCTCCTCCCCCCACCACCCCCTTAGGTGGGGTATAGGGGTAGTAGCTGTAGCCTGAGGGGGGTGGTGGTGGGGGGGAGTAGTAGTAGGTGTTGGATGAGTGAGGAGGAGATGGTGGTGGTGGTGGTGGTGGAGGCGGGCAGTTGGCGGTGGCGCCAGGTGGCGGTGGTAGTGGTGGTGGTGGTGATGGGGTGTCACATGGGTTGTCACAAGATGAACACAATGTGCATTCAATTTGGTATTTTGATCCAACCCAATAAGTGTGGTTTGTGTTTGTTGCAGCAGCCATTGATAATGGCTGCTGCCAATGCAATTCCCATGCCACTAACATCATCACACAAGCCATCAAGAATGGCAGATTCTTCATCTCCATTTCTTGATTTCTCTACCAAAATGCAAGAAAAAAAATAGGACTTTGATGATGGTCACTACAAGAGCAGAAAAAAGGTGGAGAGTGATTGAAGAATTGAGAGAAAGAGAGAGAGAGAGAGAGAGAGAGGGAGAGAGGGGTCACTTGTGTTGAAGCCTGCAGGCCAGATCACATGTCTATCTCTTTATGGTGAGTTAAGAAAGGTGTTTTATTATAGGCAAAAGGAGAGCAAAGGGAGGTGGAAAAGGCCTAATCCTTCAAAAGATTTTTTAAAAAGTTGATAAAGGGGTAATACACTATAGAGAAATTGTTCACATTTACTCTAGTCCCATCCCAATTTTTGCACTGGGTAAGCTTCGCTAGAAAGTATTTACAACAAGATATATACAAGACAGATCAGAGGAGACAACCCTAACCAAGTTGGTTGAGTTGTTGTTTTAGTAATCATAAAGTTCCAAATTCGACTCCCAGTAGGAGCAACCCATGACCTTCTCGGGTTGAACTGATCAGCTATGAGCAACCTAAGTTGGTTTATCTTTTTGTGGTTCTTTGCTAACTAAGTTCACAAAGTGAGGTTTACTCAGTACATACTCTTATGTAGTGAGTGCGAGTTTCCCTTGTCACCCGAGAAAGAAAAATGGTAGGACATAAAACAATTAAGGATGTAAGCATTCATGGAAACATGGAGGTTTTATTTCAGAGCAGCAGAGTGAGAAGATGGAGCAATATAATGCACTAAAAGAAACTTTTCAAACAATCTTGGAAGTATAGAGCAAAGTGAAGAAAGAATGTCAAAGACTTGTGTCTTGAGCAATCAAATAAGTTCTTCTGTACATCAAGTCATCAAGGCCAAATCATGAAAATAAGGATGATGATGATAAATTGAGTTAATAATGTTAGGGGGGGAAAGTGACTCATGTTCACGAAAACTAGGAACCTTTTTTTTTCTAGCCACCGAAGAAGACTTTGCGCCACGAATCTGATACTTCACGAGCACTTATATATGAACCGATCTCCCTACAATCACAACTACCTAGAGCAGTCAAAACTTTTGCGAGTATTCCTTTTGCAGATAGTTCAGCAGTATAGTACACACTTCTTCTCCTTCATCCATCCATTATTTTGGCTCGAGTGCGATGTTTGTTCTAGAATGGATCAGCATGGTGGGATTTAAACTAACAAAGAAGACGGGACAGCAAGGTGAGGCCAGTATCCAACATCAAATAAGTTTTTTTTTTTCGGGTGTAAGTGCAACTATGTACACCAGTAACTGCAACCATATATCCATATAATGCAAGCTAGAGACAGTAGAAACATCCTACACTGGAAGATTATCCAATTGGTATCCATCGAAGCCAAACTCGTTCTCGACTGGCCCGAGGCTATCTTGCTGCTGCATATAAGAAACGTTAGAATGGTGAGAACGTGAGATGCTTTTAGCACATTCACAGTTTAGAAGCGGGCTGCAATAGGAGTACAGGAAAAGACTAACCTGTTTGAGAAGGGCACTCATAAGGTCTTCCTGGCCATATTGGTCAGAGAAAAGCGTGTTCTGAAAGCTCGTATCGGGGAGTCTCTCGGTCTTGATTGTGACGGGATTTCCACCGAGTAGTGAGTTGAATTGTGGACCGAGCATCGGGTTGTTTCCATGCCCGGTTTGTTCCCCGCTTAAGAAAACGTCCTTGTTGATGGGTGCGTTTCTGTTCTGTCCACTCTTTTGGTTAGAGGAAAACCCGTGTTGAGCCATAACCGAGGGTGGGGGGTCGAGGATTCCTTGTAAATTTGAATGATGAGGAGGGGGATCAAAAGTGGATCCAACGTTTTGTAAACCCCAATCCTGTGCTTTATGCTGATGGAGATCGTTAAATATATCATAACTCGGAACAAATCCTCTCGATCCTTTGACATCGGGATTAGCCTGTTCTCGGAGCATTCCTCTAGATGTTAGAGACGACACTCCGGAATTGCTAGTAGTATAGCTATTAGTTTGCAACTCAGTGCCCTGGTTTACAGAGAAAGCCACTGTTGATGGGGCATGGGAAACGGAACTGTGAATGGCACTGCAAGAATTGTCGACGATACTATTCCCTCCGAGGACTCCACCCGCCATTGCACTCGACAAAATGGGCTGTGGCACCGATAACGGCAGCCGTGAAGCTTGACTGCCATTTGGGTCGTTTACCATTTGAGCCCGGGGCTGGGGTTGTGCCATCTGCATTAGCAACGGGTTATTTTGGTGCACCTGGGAGTTCAATTGCATACTCATACCACCGAAAGTCGGGGAAGATTGGTGCAAGCTTGCAAGCTGCTTTGGCTCCATCGTTGTCGGGATTCCATGAAGCAAACCGATTTGCTTACTACTGTTGCCAAGTTGAGGCGGTCCATCACCAAATCTCGACTTTGGGTTTTCAAAGCTAAATAAGTTTCTTTGGTCTACTAGGGGCATCGATATTGCTGATTTAGTGACAGAACTGCCCAGTGCCGCCGCCTGGAATGTAGCAAGACTCTGTGCAGATATTTGACCCGAGGCGGCTAGCGCTTGGAGATCAAGCCCATTGAGGGAAGACATAGACCCGAAGGGCGATTCTGGATGCCCCATAAAAGAATTACCCAGTCCCCCCTGACCACTCAACCTCCTGAGATAAAGACGATATTTCTGCAAACCCATGGTCGTAAATTTAGTTCTCTTTGAACAAAAGAAAGAAAGGCTTTCTCGCAGCAACTCATTGCAAAACATTATACATATATATACATATATAGAAATCGGTTTATTATACGGGTCTATTATACAAGGAAGAAAGAATTCCACCTACCTGAAGGTGGCTAGCAACATTCTCTCTCGTAAGCCCAGGAACATTCATCAATTCCAGAATCTTTTTTGGGACAGCCTCTGCAATAACAGAAAAATGCCATGAAAACAAATTCTTGTATCATTAGGCTCAATCTGCTCATTCAAATTGTGAAATAGTAGACACTCGAAAGATTCATGTGCATTGAAGTGTAAACAAAGTATTGAAAAATGAGGACCGACCATATATCTGTGTCATATATATCATTCCCGATGGACTAAAAATAACATCTGCCAAAACAAAAATTCCAAGTTTCCAGCCCAGACCAAATTATATGGAACTAAACTTATCATAAAAGTACTTGGACCGATTACTCTTAAATACAGTTAAAAGCAAGTTGTGTGCAGTTTTCTCCTATGTACTAAATTCATGGCCGATGCATCACTTTACCATTTTATGTAAAAATTATGTAGGTAAAAAACTTCATAAAGCCACGACTACCGAAAGTAGAGAGCAGATTGAAAAGTGAAGCATCATAAGTTCTACACAGAAAACAAGTTAACATAGAACGTTAAGCAACCAGCCAAGTAAGACGGGGAATGGTACATACTGTCGATTCCTAATTGATTTACTGCTGCGACAAATTGCTGGTGGAGCTCCACCGACCAAACCACGCGCGGCTTCTTCAACGTGGACGTGTCATCCCTTTCTTCCGCCTCATCTTCCTCGTCCTTTCTTTTCTTGGAGTTTTTCCAATTCCCTTCATTTACTGAAGACGAGTAATCAGCATCGTCTGACGGTTTTTGAGGCCGATCGCCCTCATCTGCACTCCCTGATTGCTCAGGATCCTTATCCTTCCACTCGTGCTTCCTTTTGCGAACCACATGTTGCCATATGTTTTTCAGTGCCTCGATACGGACCGGTTTGATCAGATAATCGCACGCGCCGTGCGTGACACCCTTCATCACAACATTCTTGCTATCGTCAGCTGACATCACTGCAGAATTATAGAACCAAACGTTAAATTGACATACGTTACAACAGTATAAAATTAGGCTGTAATCTGAAACGAAATAAAACAGCACACTTACTAATTACAGGCAGGTCCATCTCGAGACCGACATGCTCAAGAAGTTTGAAACCGTCCATGTCTGGCATATGGACATCACTTATAACGATATCGAAGCCATTCTTATTTTCCCGAAGATAAGATAGAGCAAGCTCTGCCCTATTGCACTTGGTTACTGGAAAAAAAAAACAAGAAAATTTGTGTGAAAACAGGAAAAAACAAAATAAAACAAATCTTATGATATCACAAGTTCCTAACCCCAAATTAAACATTCCCAACCTAAGCAATCTACCCTTACCAATGGTGTTTCTTAGTTAGATTTCACACAAGTTACCAAACCCCCCCCCCCACCCTACCCCAAATATATATGTGTGTGTACATATATACATATACAATCACAAGATTTAAAATCTTGAATGTTAGTTGGACTAACTTCAAAGGGCATGAGAATGTGTTAATTTAGTTGTAGACATCTTCCAATTTCAACTTCAAAGAATAACAGAATTATCCCCAAATCTAACTATTTTGAATCTTGGGAATAATTGCTATACAAATTGCAGCAGAATCCCCAAGCTTTTCTATGCTTACTCAGTTACTCAAATCCAAACCTGGGATTTCCAAATCCCCTCAAACATTCCCATCAAAAATTGGAAAAAGAAAGCAAAAAGACTTGAACTTTCCAATTACCCAGACAAAATCAATTGCATAAATTGAAAAACAACCAAAAAAATCACCACAAATTCAGTCCAAACAGCAGAAAAAAACAAAACTTGATGGCCAAATAGTTGTGTATATGACAGTACAGAGAGATTTGATACCTTCATAGAGGCAAGTCCTAAGCATCTTCTCCAAGATCTTGAGACAAGTGGGGTCATCATCCACAACCAGCACCCGGAGACCCGCCGGAAACTTGTCGGAGACCGCATCACCGGACTTCCAAGAAGCGTTTGAGCACGTCGCCGACATCCCCTTTCCCACTTGACCACCCCCCAGATTCATTTTTTTTTTTTGGTTTTTCTTTTTCTTTTCTCCCCTTCACAGTATTCAGCTCATATATAAATATATACTACATCCAATTTATGGTAAGTACAAAAGAAAGGAAAATTGAGAAGTACCCAAAAACAGAAATATCCCAAAATTCAAGCCTATGAATTTTCACATGCCCAAACTCATACCCAGTTCCCAGAAATTCCAAGAAAACATCAAAGTAAGGGAAAGAAAAAAAGGCTTTTTGGGCTTAAAGAGGAAGAAATGAAAGAGAGGGAGCAGAAGAGAAGTAATTATTTATACATTAATATTTGTACTTATACATATGTATATATATTATGTATATATATGGGTATGCACATGAGATGAGGACCTGTTTTGTGCTTGTGCTTAAAGGAGGCATTCATCTTTCTGGACTTGGGGTTTATCCTCATTACGATTTTTTAATGCCTTTTTTTATTTATTTTTTTTGATTATTTTATTTGATTTATGAATTTCTTTTACTCCCTATTTGCTAGTGGGTCTCTCCGTTGAGTGTGGATCCAGCTCATGTATGAGTTTAACTTGCCCCACGCCAGCCAACTCCATTTTATATATATATTTATATTTATATGCACATTTTTCTCTGACCTTTCTTCTATACTTTTTCTCTTCCTTATTTACTCTATTCACATCCTGCAAAATAAGATTAATTTAGTCGAGTCTCGCTTAGATCCTATTAGAAATACTTCTCCCAAATTCCTTTTTTTTTTTTTTTTCGAAAACTCTCCCAAATTCTTTGATTCTTTGATATCATACATATGTCATTTTAGCTTAGGGTGTGTTTAAAAATCCGGAAAAAAAAATGATTTTTCAATGCTTAAATGTGCCTGGAAGATCAAGAATTCCCGTTGATTGAGGAAAGCAGTGGTGTTTCGGGGAAAATAACTTCCGTCAAATTTTAGCGAAAGTCATTTTCCGGACCAAGGCTACCTCAACGAGGAGGGCTTCCGGTAAAACTACGTCCTGCTATCGTTTCCCGCTAACTGGTTTCCGCGGGAAACCATCGCTTTTTAAAAAATAAATCACGTTATTTTTAATATTATTATAAATATTTTTATATTTTAAATAAAATAATTAAAATGTTTAATATACAATTGCACTGTTTTTTTTTCAGAAAATAAACCAAACGCATAAAGACAGTTTTCAATAATTCAACCAAACACCGAAAAGGAAAATATTTACTGAAAAATGAGTCAGAAAACATTTTCCATAAGTCGTTTTTTTTTTGTTTGTTTCTAAACACACCCTTAGTCTCCTAAAAATTATAGATTATTCTTTTTTTTTTTTAACACTAAAATACAGTAAATGTCATGCTATTTTCACCAACTAAACCAACTAACTAATTGTCAAAGACCTTGTGGTCTAGTGGCACCCGGTTGCACCCCATATGGGAGGGGTTGATTCCGAGCCTCAGTGGAGGCGATATTGGCTTATAGTGCTAAAAAAAAAAAAA
>CP025656.1:20072591-20098255 GCA_003576665.1 Ipomoea trifida
AAAAAAAAAAAAACCGCTACCTAATGTTTACATTCTGAAATGAAATCATTTATAATTTTAAGAAGTTTTATTAGACACACGCGACGTAGATTTGATTTATCATACTACGAGATAGTAATTTTCGTGGGAATGTAACATAACTCTTATATGAAATTAGGGTTTAATTTACTATAATTCTTTCGTTTTTGTTTCTCCGTTTTCTATTTTAAGCTGAAGAAATATACAAGAGTATTACGGAGTATATGTTTTTCTTTCTTCAATTTTCAATTTATCTAAAGAAAAAATAGAGAATTTTCCCAGCACACTATGATTATGTAAATTAAATGTTCTTGAAAGTAGAGTATTTTAGATATCATTGACTAATTAAAACTTTCATATGTATACCAACATGTGGTGCATGTCTAAATGGGTTGACTTTCAAGAAATAACTTGTAGTGAAGTAATTCTTTAGATTCAATTCAAGGAAGTTTTATTGACAAAAGAATATTATATTGGAGGGTTTGTTTTTTAAAAAATTATTTTATTTTTTGAAAAGTTAATAACAAATCATATGAATTTTTTATTTTTATTTTTTGAAAACAAATCATATGAAGTTTAATTACCTCTGATTTCATTGCCTTAATTACATCGTTTTTCCAACTCAGCTTAGCCACCCATGGGAAATCATCAATGAAATAAATTCTACCTTCAAATGTAATTTATTTATTTTTAGATAATTAATTATAATGAGTATCATACAATAATAAATGTTTAGTTAAACGTTTTGATTAGAACCGTCAAAGCGGAGAGGCAAGCAAAACCTACTCTTTGGCAGAGTGGGCGTTAAAACATGCATGTTTTGCAGGTTTAAAAAGAATGAATAAGGTCAGGCTGCCTTAGTGTGGAACATAACGGTCTAACTCAACATGTTTAGCCTGTTTTGACAGTTTTAGTAGCTTAATTACTACTACCTTAAAAAATGTCAACCTACTATACAATACATGTATTACCTCTATTGGCTCTATATGACAAAAGGATCAATCATGTTAATATATATATATATATATATATATATATATAGTAAAGTTCAGGTGGCCGCGCCTTAACATGCCGTCAGTGTGGTCGCACCACTAGTTATACAAATATACACCGTACCACCCAATGTTAGAAAATGCACAACACAAATATTCACCATTAGGTACACATTACCAAAAAACACAACACTAGGTATGCAAATATACACCACACAGTGTTTGAAAATGCACAATTAGGGACATGTGAATTATGGTGCATTATTTTGGGTATGCTGTGT
Source organism: Ipomoea trifida (assembly GCA_003576665.1). NCBI lineage: Eukaryota > Viridiplantae > Streptophyta > Magnoliopsida > Solanales > Convolvulaceae > Ipomoea > Ipomoea trifida. The sequence continues at coordinate 20,073,883 of CP025656.1, forward strand.
ACTTTTTAGTATTTTTGTCCATCTTCATTGTTGTGCATTTTAATAACACTAGTGATGTATACCGCGCGGGAAGGCGCGATCGCATTTGAGCATATTTGTTTATATATATATTATATTCTTCTAAGAATTTATAAAGTGCCGATTAATATTGATACCTTTTTTATTAGATATAATCATGTGCGTTACTTAAATTGTATTTGATACTATCAATATTTGTTTTCATAGTATCCAATGCGATCTGCAAACTCTGTAGTTGTACATGATATATACCACTTTGGCTGCCATTGATGTCTTAAAAATTCTCGGTGTTCTTTGTTATTGTACAAATTTAACACTCAATGTGTATATAAAATTGGACAGAATTTAAAATTAATCACTAATTATAAGTATAGTATGCACAATAGGCTACTTGATCTATGTGTTATATATGTTAACTTGTTTGCATAAGATGTTAATTGAGTTGCAAACTATTTGTATATAGTTTGGATTAATTATACCCAAAGAGGTGGCTTAGCATGTGGAGTACGTATAATTCTTATACAAAAAGGTTATGAGTTTGATTTTTGTCAACTCTTTCTTTGTCGAACCTGTCGCACAAGATCTTCCTACAACGGTTTATTTCTCATGTGGTTTGCAGACTATTACAAGCATGATTTATCTCGTGCACAACTTGAATACTGATCTGATTTAGTTTCCTTTATCATTCCCGCAAAAAAGGATTAATTATTATTATAACGTGAATGTGAATGTTATTTTATGCATGATATACTAATTAAGTTATATACAAGTATTTCTACTTTTGGTCTTACGACTATTATATTATTCTATATTTCAGCTATAAATATATTATTTTTGGCAAATTTGGTATACGAATTTTATTTTTGTTAAACATTCAATCCATTTGTCCAAATATCCAATAGAAAAACCACTTAAGTGTGTCATGTTTTCAATTCAAAATTATACCAACTTGAACACTTCAGTGTTCTTAAGAAAAGAATAATGTATAATTTGGAACTTGAATTATGGTGAATTTCAATTGTTTTCTATCAAAGATTTGATCAAAATGACCAAATGCAGCAAAAAGACAATAAAAGTATACACCAAATGGAACAAAGAAAATACTTGAGAACGAAACGTGAAATTTACATTAAAGTCGTCGGGCTAAAAGTAGAAATAATTCATACCTGAATTAGGCAATATAATTTATACACAACTATATTAGAGAATGAAATACGTTAAAGTATTTGTGCACTATATGTTCTTCAATTTGTATTATCATATATTCATGTATTTCAATTGTACACTTTATTTTAGTCAATAATTCAAATAATGGAAATAATATGAATTGTAACTAAAAATATATACACAAATTAATTTTATTTAATGCAGCATTTATAAAATTGGGTAATGGTCTTTTCCTAAATGAATACAATATTTTCTTCTATATTTTTATATTCGTTTCAATCCAAGAAACCCCCAAAAATGGGGTGTTGTTGGAACTTGGAAATGAATTTAAAACAATACAATAAATCTCAATAAAATTGTCATTTTAAAAAATCTTCCTTAAATGTACAGAAGGAAAAATTATATGATTTTTCAATCGATTTAAAATAATTATAATGTGATTTACCATTGACCAAGATTCATATTGAATTGTGAATCTGGTACAAAAATTCTATACCTTCAGTTAACATATTTTGTACTTATAGTTAACTGTTCTGTATATTTAAACAAATAACTTGATAATTGCTGACACATAATTTGATTGCTACAGGTCAAAAAAGGTCAATTGCAAATACAGAATTTGTTACATATATAGAATCTGAAGATTATTTTTAGACCCGTGTCTACAATGTAAGATAGACTCTGATCCATGGTATAATTTGCCCGTGACGTGTCGAAATTAGTACAAATTACTTTGGGCAATCAACTTGCTTTGATATATATTATAAAATTCAACTAATTATATATTAAAGAATGGTTACTTTTGAAAAAAAATATGTTTTTAAAAATACTTTCTATCTAAATACTTTTTCATAAACATTTTAAAAAATTCATTTTTATAAATACTTTTTGTTTCGTTACCACTGCCTACATATCATATCGTTTTTGTGAAGTCTAACACATCAATGGCAATGCAAAAAGTGGCACGTGAAGAAAAGGAAACAAGAAAAAAAAAACATTATTTTGAAAAAAAAATCATGTCATAAGTAATTATATCTCTTTTTAGTAAAAATAGTATAAAAGGATATACAAATTTACCAAATATAAAATATAGAGCACATAGTAACAATGTAATTATATCTCTTTTTAGTAATAGTAAAAAAATGAAATACGAATTTTCCAAATATAAAATATAGAGCACATAGTAACATAGGCACTATTATTATTATTATTATTATTATTATTTTTTATTACTACTGACTTTGTTACAATGTAGTATATGTTCATAACTACTTTCTCAACATATTGAAGCACAAAGAGTCAATCACTCGCGCGATAAACTTCGTTACTGTTTATAGCCCATAAACCACACAAGAGATGTAAATCGCATTAAAAAGATCATATACGACAAACTCAACGACCAATAAATTATTGATAAAAATTTAACTCGCAATTTTCTGGTATGCGAGTCATGCTCTACACATTCGAGCACCCGTTTCGGGGCTCATGGTTGCCTTCTTGAGTAGTATGTAGGATTAGGTGTAAGTAAATGTATTTGTTGGGTATATATAATGGGCAATTTGGTTTACACCTAGGCAGCTGCAGATGTTGCATGGCCACTACTACTATATATTATTATTGTTATTGTTATTATTATTATCATTATTAATTATTAATTAATTAATTATTACCCTAGTTGGACATACAAGCTGTGCCAAGATCTGAACCTCAAAGTTGCTAAACAAGTAAACAAAGATAATTAACCTGGACCAGGTAGGCCAGCTAGACAGGTATATATGCCACCTTAGCTTCATGCACTCCTCTTGCATTTTAAAATTTTAATAATTATATTAACTATATTTTAATTACTATAAACAAAATGAAGAAGAAGAAGAAGAAGAAAAAAAAAAAAAAGCTAGTTTTCTGGCTCGTAACTTGGAACATTTTTGCAATTTTGCATATATGCCAATATTTTGGAGACCAAATTAAATACACACCCAAGAATCTTTAAATCTTAATACATCAACCTAATTAATTAATATCCTAGAGTGTACACTGCTAGAGAGTACGTACACTTGAGATTATGAGAGGAGAGGTACATTGCATTAGGAACACTCCGTATGACAAGCTCGATCAAGAGGATATTGACAAGAATTGAACTCGTGAATTTCTGATACGAGAATCATGCTTCATCCAACCAGTCAGATATATTTTTGTTTATGACAGATGAATTGAGGGAAAAAAAAAAAACTAATTGAGTTATAAAAATAAGACAAAGAAAGAAACAAACACATGGTTACAATTATGGCTAACATGTCTTGCCAACTCAAAACAAAATAACATGCAACTCAACACATACATGCATGATCAATGATTCTACTTACAATGTTTTTTTTTTTTTTTTTGCTACTCTCACACCATCTAAATTAACTGACTATTATACTCCTACCATTTTGCTTTTCTACTTTCTAAATTATTTATTTATTTATTGAGTGAAGAGATAAATGTGCATTGGATAGGGATAAACCCAATCTTATAAATTAACTAACAAAAAATCACAATGAGACAAATCAGTGTAAGTTATCCATAACTAAACGATTCAAATCAAGAAGATCAATAAATCGTTCAACTAAAAGTCGAAGTTGTAATCTTTGTGGAGTTACCCCTTATTTATTTATTTATTATTGCAACTTGTAATATATTTATTTTTTAAAAACCAATAATTTATTATTCCATTTGGGCTGCGGCAGCTAAGCTCTCAAAAAGCTTTATGCAATTAGGCTTTTCTTTTAAGGGTTGCGATTTGATTTAATCATCATCAGAAATCATCAGAAAAAATAATAATAATAATACAAACTAAAAAATAAAATTTAATAAAAGTTGAACCAGTTGGTGTATATTGATATTGTTTCCCGTGAATCCTTTGCGTTACACCTACGGCAAGGGGTGGTATGTGGTGGTTTCAAAATTTTAATTTACTATTTTTATTAAATCAAAATCGAAAAGTATAAATATTGTGATTTAGTTTTAAGGTTTACTCGAAATCGAAATTTAAAATTTCATAATTATTAAGCTTAAATAGTCAAATTTACCTTTGAATATAGTTGGAGGAAATTTTTACGAAACAAGGACATTTTGAATTAAAACTGTAACGATTTTGGAAGTTGAATGGACCAGTACTAGATTTAGTCTTGATTTTATATTTACCGACTGCATATTATCGAATAGTAGTTACGAATTTTCAAAGTCACTCAATTTTTTTTTTTAATATTACTGACATGCAAAATACTTCCCATTCAGAATGTGACATGACCAGGAGATATTTGTATATTAAAATTAAATTAAATATTATATGCAAATGTGATGAAAGGACATATTGTTCCATGTCGAGTTGAGGGAGTACAATTGGAACAAGTCATTGGATTCGGTCCACAAATGAACATTGAAGATTAACCAAGATGGATAGTACGAAGTATGGCTATGAATTTTATTTGAAGGGAAAAGGAATACAAGAACATTATTTACATCAAACAGGATCAATTCTTCCCTAAAGTAAAATTCCAACTTGTTTAATACTCCAAACCTTTTGGCTCATCAGCCCAGTCATTATTTGTACTATGTTTTGTGACAATGTTTTTTACTGTAAAATTATAAATGTACTCTCAAAGAGTAAAACTCTTGTCCCGTGTTATAATTTTACTGATATAAGAGAGAAAGAGTAAAAAAAAAAATTGTAGTCTACTAGATGAATCAAAATATACCATATAAGTAAAGAGTACAAAATGAAGTAATTATATGTAGTAGATATGTTATATGTATGCTTTAATTTGTAAAACATTACGTCTCTGCATATCACGAGTTTTTTTCTTTACATTAGTACTATATGCATTTAATATTGGACCATCACATAGTACCATCTAGTGTGCATAATACAATTTTGCATACGTAAAGATGTTAGGAAGAATATGATTTATCATAACACACAACATGTTAAAATAGTACCTCAATGAAGACCCACTTAAAGTTAAGAGTTAAATAAAATGAGATCACACAATTTAAATTGTCTGCAGTTAAAACACGGTTCACGCTGTCTAAGAGATCCACGAACTCATGGAAACCAAGCTTTAAATTTTGGACAAACTAACAAAGTCATTCAATCAGCACAAAAATTAGTCTAACTTTCTGTGAGCATGCATCATCAATTTATATTGCAATTTCCTTTCCAGCCATTGAGTACGTCTAGATTCACACGATATTTTGTATATACATTATATGTGTATTATGTATGCATATTGTTGGGTAGATGTCGGTAAATGGTCAAATTCAACATCCGTTGGTCGGAAACACTATTAGGTAGAGGTCTGAAGGATAAGTCCAACACTCTGCCTCTCGAAAACATGATGACTAAATATAATTTAAAAAAAATAAAATTATACATTCAAAGTATAATTTTTTACGTAATGATAAATGTTTCATTCTAATACATTATACATACACACTAATATATATATATATATATATATATATTATGATCTTTATCGACAACAAGTATGAGAACTACGTGGTACTATGAGAGCAACTAATAATTAACGTAAGTTCATTCAACAAACAGCATCAAACAGAGACAACAGTATATTCTCTATAACCCTTTTTCTCTCATCCATTATATAGAATAAATAATAAATAAATTAAAGCTTCACCTTCTCCACAAAATACTGTCCAAATACTTTTATTTAAATAAAAAAGAACAAATATTTTTTAAAAAATATATAGAAAAGTCTTTGTCAGCATCAACTTCCACGTCAGCTACAAAAAGGACCAACCATTACATACATGACTTCCCTAAAAAACCCATTATGGGTTGTGGGATTAAATCATGTCATTTTCTTTAAATATTTTTTATAAAACAAAACAACAAGAATATCGACAAGTATAAATAGAAAGGAGATGATGAAGTTTTTATAAATACTGAAAGTAAAATTATTATTAGTCGAAATATTATATTCTCTTCTCGATTTTACATTATTGCGTGATACTGTAATATTTAATTGATTTAGTTTATATTTAATTAATATGTAGATTCTTTTGCTACTCCTAAATGAGAAATCATGGGTTCCAGTTCTGGTGGTTCGACCAAGAGAGTATGTTAGCAAAAATCAAAACGTATAAGTGTGAGAATCATACTTCATTCAGCCAGTCGTCCTTTTCCTGGACATGTTTTCATCTTTTTAACCTAGGAAGAATGTTGGATTAATTAATTCTTAATCACGGTTTGTTGTGTTGGCTTTTGATGAATGAGGTGAGTGAGATAAGTATATGCTTTTAAGGTGAAAAGGATACATAAGCATGCTTTCACGCGCGGGATTAATTAATCATTCAACTAATCCCTGCTGCCTTTAATGGTGGGTTCATCGGCTTTCAGCTAATAACGTCGCGCCACGTGGCTGTTGCACACAAAAGCTTCTGCGCTACTTGGGCTTGCACTCAACTTTTTCCTCTGACTGTTTTGCCCTTCTCCCCCTCTGCAACTTGAATGATTAGTGCCATCCCACTACCATACCCTTTGGAGGCTTTTGTTTATATTTATATCAACTTTATTATGAATATGATGGATTAAGGGTATAAAGAAATTAAGTTATTTTTATTTAATTTTTTTATATTTAAACTTGATTATTGGCTTTATATTCTTTTGAGTAATTTGTGTGTCTAGTTTGATTTACGGGAAAGTCCGCAGCTGTACGAATGTGTGTTCTTGGTGAAGTTTGTCTTGTGACCCTAACCAGTAAAGTACTACACAAATGTGCGTTCTTAGTGAAATTTGCTTTGTGACCTTAGTCAGCAAAATATCACAAGAAGATAAATCAATCTAGATTATTTATAACTAACTGATTTAAACCAAAAAAAGACAATTTTGTGCAGACAATTCTCATAGAGAGTTAAACTTAAAATTTTGTGGTTACCGAATCAACTAGTAATTTGAGTGTAATTGACTCTATACGTAATCCTAGGCTTGGCAAGATGCACGTGAATAGCAAAATGTAAACGGACCGGACTACACCGAACCGGTAGAAAATCAGGAACTTTAACAACCTAAATATTAGACGTAACCGTCGTAACGTGTAGGATGAACCGGAGGTGGAAAAACCGGCGACACGTGGAAAGTGGGCCCTAGTCTTCTTACATTCGAAGATCGAATGGGAGTCTCCTCTTCAATATTGTTGTTATGTTGCCTATGAAATTAGGAATATGGAGAGTATGTAACCACCCACCGCCATTGGCCAAGTCCACACGTTTGTGAATTTGGCATTGTTTAATGTTGTTGATGTTCCATCTCAAGAGGGCTCATTCACATTTCTTTTTATATTATTATTATATACATTTAAAATACAAAAAATTCTTATTTATTTATTTATTACTTATGTTTTTTGACATGCTGAGTTCATTACAATAGTTGTACTTCACAGAATAGGTATAAGCCAACTCTTAAAATATTATTCAAGATATTGAAAATGTAACTTATGAGAATTATAAATAAAGCAAAATTTATGTTAAGGATATTAGGACTCTATGTATTTGAGTCAGATTATGACTCTCTATTCTAGGCTTCCTGTGATTCCCTATTATAGTCTGCATGAGATTCTCTCATTGGGAATGCATCACTTGCCATTCAGCTTCAATCGGGGTGTAAAGTGATAAAATCTGTCAATTTAATCGAAACTCGGTTGAATTAGCCTTACTTCATTGCATGAGGATGGTAATGTTTAGTGAGAAGTAATAGTAGGAAGGAATGATGCCCTATTATCCATTCTACAAATATGTGAAGTGTCAATTCATCATTCATATCATTAGACATTAACAGATACATCACAACATGTCTTCTTCGTTTTCTAATTCCCTAATCAACAATTCCATCATTTTCTTGTACATTGGCATATAATGGTCGTTTATCATTGTCTTGGACAGACGGAGTTTACTGTATAGTTCTCGGGGTGTCTCGTAGATGCCAACACGCTCTTCGTCGGTTGAAGCATCGTGGCCACCTGAATCGCTTGCGTCCGATGAAGGTATCGAGACCATGTGCATTATCCGGCCAGGAGGGTAGAATTGGAGGTTGTCAGAAACATCTGCGGATGAGATTGGTGTGTGGCTTTCTACTGCATCGACCAGTACTTTCTCCTCTTCTGCGATTTCTATAGCTGCAGCTGCTTCTTCCTGGTCGTGGACATCGGCCTCTTGCTCCTGCCTCTCGAGCTCCTTCTCGAGTTCGTACCACAACTCGCCTTCGGTTATAGCTGCTTCTATAGTGGAAGCAGCAATGGCTTTCTCCACCTGCTTGGAATCATCCTCTTCGTCTGTGTCCTCCTGTCCAGACCCGCTGCTTGAAGAACAATATTCAACCTCGCTTGGCTCGGGGGCACTGGTCACGATTTCACTCACAAAAGATTCAGATGTTCTCTGAGTTATGAGGGGAGCCTCGGGCAAATCGTCTACTTTAGAGCTTGGGGAATGAGACACAACACGTCGCCGTGGACCAATACATGACCATGATGATAGCGTAGATCTAGTCTTAACCACCGCTTGGGCTACATCCTGTGCACGCTTCATCACAACCTGTAATTTCACTAGCAAAATCAGCTTTTGCTACATGAATATTGAATAAGCAGCAGCAAAGTCCACTCATTGCACAAACTCATTTACGAGAGATTTAATTTGTGTTCTGAATATAGTTACTACTTAAATTACAGTGAGTGTTCTAAAAGGAGGAAAATCAGCAGGCTAACAGACCACGCAAAGGTAGCAACGTCTTACCTGCGTACTGCTGGAGACTGGCCGCAGAAGTGCACCTGCACCAGCAACTCTTGCTTTAGCCACAGCTATTGATGGGCCGAGTGCAGTGGCAGAGCGATAAATGACTTTTAAAACTCTATTACGCTCAACTTGATCACGAAGATCATTCAACCAAGATGATGCTGTGACCTAATGAGAAATGATAACAAGATAACACAGCAGTTAAAACATTTTTCTCATGTTAGGTACAATGATTTTAAAAAAATAAAAACAGTTTCCAAAGCTGAATTTGTTAGACCAAGGTTGCCACACCTCTGTGCGAAGGACATCTATGGAAGCAGTTGAGAATGTAGGCACAAGATCAGCACCATTGATTATTGTTGTAATGAAGTGCTTTCCAGACTCCGCCAATTCCCATGTCATACAGGCAGCTGGATAAAAATCCAAAGAAATCAGAGAAAAGCATTGATGTTGTATCAAACGTTAGTTTTGCAGATTGTTCCATACCCGGTGCAAAGGTAACGCAAGTGATTGAAGATAAATCTTTCTGCTCTCGAAGGATATAGGTAAGTAGTGCAGCAGTGCCACCTCCAAGAGAGTGACCGACAACCTAAAGTTGACAAAAAGTCACGGTAGTTGAGATATTTAAGTAGGCATTTACTTGGAGGCATAGTAAACTGGATAAGCAAGAAATTAACCTCTCAAAGCAAAAGTCAAATACTAAATATTCTTGGAAACTATAACAGCTACACTTTTTTCTTTTCAATAATATTTCTTTTCATTTAGAAAAATGGGCAAATATGAGAGTGCAAATCATTTTCAAGCCATCATGAGCCATTAACTACACGGTTGCTATATACTATGACCTTTACCTACTAATTGCAACTCTGTTTTTTTTGGATCATGCTAAGTACATTGAAATTATTTACTTAATAGAAACGTATCAAGTTACTATATGTAAAGAAAATAGAGAAAATAGTAAACCAAAATGATTAATCAGGTTGCTGCTCACCTTCACTTCATAATCAGGGTTTTCCTCAAGTGCCTTGAGAAGGAAAGGAATACTAAGTTTTGCAATCCACCGAGCAGCTGCAACCATCCCACAATGTGCATATCCCAAAACAAGATTGCCAATTCCACCATCATTTAAAACCGAATGGTGGAAAGGGACAATTGCCCCTGTTGCAGCAGTCAACGTATCCTTGATACTATGAGTGCCTCGAATTAGAAGAAGGAAGCACTTTAAGTTTTTATCCCGTAAAATTGTGAAGGCAGGCTTTAGAAGCTGCAAAAACAAATTAAGAAAACCTTAGCTTATGGGGAAAAAAACTTTATTTTGATGAAGCAGCCCAAACATTACATAGTATAGAATTACATACCCCCGCTTTAGGCTTCTGAAGAAGAACATCTTCTTGACAGTAGCCAGCAGTCTCCAAAAATACAGGGAATGGCTTCTTTGAGAAAAGATAACAAAGGGTCAACAACCTCAAATACTCATACAACTGTGCAATAATATCAGCACCCTTCAGCTGCAAGCAATTATCACCAGCATATACACTTGCAACTCTCAAGTTACCCTGAACACAATTCACATCATCAGTTGAGGTAACATAATAGAATCAAACAAAAGGTAGGCATAAAATATCCAGGAGAGATTTGGGAAGCTCTATTTTGTTGCTGCATTCTTTCACAATAAAGCATTTCTAGTTCATTGATCTCTTTAACAATGATATTGAACCCTGAAATTTTACAGACTAAATTTAAAACACAGAAAACAGTGCAACAATTCATTCACTAACAACAAAATTTGTTTATGTTACGAAGAGAATTTAATGCCATAAAAAATAGTGAGGCAAACTTGTATATATAAATGTGTCTGTGGAGCACAACTATCAGAAATGTTGCAGGGAAGTAAATTTTTTAAATTCATGTTTCAAGTCTTTGCTAACACTATACAAACCTAAGTACCCAAAAAAAAACTGCATATTTCACAGATAAATGCTATTTCTGGACTTAAGAATCAACAAATGTATTCCCAAGGCCTACAATCAACAAAATTATGTCACTCCACAAGTTTGTGGCAGTAAATTCCAAAAAAGGATAAGCAAACTATCACTATGCTATCTGGCCCAGATTCAGCTTTTCCCCAGACCATTATAACCTAGAACATCAGAAGGCTGAAAGCACCTATTTGCAAAAAGAACTCAACTTTACCTACTGAAACACATGATAAATGGAAATATTACAGATTAAAAAACCATCTACTCACTAGAACAGCTCAAATTAACAGTTTGATTAGAAAACAGTCCAATCCAACTACCCCAATTTCCATAAAACTGAGGAAGCAGTACAACAGTTGAGAAGAAGGCGATAACTTTGAGATAAAGCAAGTAATCACAGCTAAAATCCCTTGGGGAAAACAACACAAAATAACCTACACCTACCTGCCTTCGGATGAGGTAATTAATCCCGAAAGCCAAGTCTCCGATAGGCCATTTCCCCAGTGTCTCCGAATAAGTAAACCTAAGCGTCTCCGCCAACGTCGAAATCGTCTCTAGCCACGTCGCCGGAGCCTGAGCTGGCCTCCGAGACAGCCTCCGTTTAACAGATCTACAACCAGGCGATTTCGAGTACTCCCCGCCCACCTCATCCTCTTCTTTGCCCGACAACCTCCGACTAAGCACATAGTACATCAGAACCACCGCCCCCGCCGCCGTCGCCATCGTCGTAGCCGCCATTAGACCACCACTCCCTAACCACTCACCACCACCACCCGATTCACAGCATAAATACGCGCAATAATGATCGCACGCACCGAATTAAACGAAACAACAGCTCTAGAGCCTAGATCACAGCTCAAACAACCCCCACAAAAATTGAGAAAATTTAGCCTTTGAAAATCAAAATCTGAGACACAATTGAAATTGATCTAAACCACAAATACAACAAACAATTACACGCATATAAACATACACATATACAATAATATATAATATAGTATATATATACACATATAGATATACCTAATTTTGCTTATATCATGTTTACGGTGGAGGGGGCTAGGGAGGGTTCGTAGAAGGGGCGAAACGGAGTTGGGGACGACGGTGATGTGTGGGAATGACGAAAATGGGGCTTTGGGAAGGCAAGTAGGACACGGGAATGAGGGCATAACAGTAATTTAGGGTAGAAGGTGTGATCGCTATGTTGGACTTGGACAAGGCATCCATATTGGCGTGTAGGGAAGGTGGGATTTGGATTGGATTAAGAAATTAATTAGATGTGGGCCCATCAAATGGGTCGGGTAAAGATTAATCGGGTTTGGAATTTCGGGTTGGCCGAGTCCATGGTCAATTGGACCCGCGGCTCCAGCTGGACGACACAATTGCTCTATCACAAGCCCTAATTGGTTCGAGTTCACATTTTATGTGATAAATTATTCCGTGGATTTGGATCTAAAATACACAATTTACATACTGAATGGTCTTATCCATCTAAGTTGATCAAATATTTAAAAAAATTCAAAAAAACAATGTGACATTTTTATAATATAACGATATAATGGGCAAAGTTTCATAATGCATCCATTGATATGTGACGATGCACTTATAATATGCATAAATGCACTCAAGTAGAGTGCAATGTGTGTGTGTGTGTGTGGAGCGGAGGGGAGGTTGAAAGTCGCTTGACAAGCCATGAGCCAACAAGTTTTAAGCTCAAATTGATTATTTCACGAGCTAGTTTGAATTAGATTTTTAACCAAACTCAAATCAATTTTTGATTGAACAACTAGCAAGTAGGTCAACTCATTTGTACTCCTAAACCTAGTGATGAATTATTTATCGTAAAATACTTTTGTTGTTGACTAATTGTTTGATGTAAGTGTGAATTTTTATATTGATCTGTCGTATAATACCAAAAAAAAAAAACACAAACCATAGATTAATATATTTGGTCAAGAATAATGATACAATGAAAACAAATTTAAAATATTGTTTTTTAACACATCATCAATGTTATACATGTGGAAATCCTATATTAAGAAGAAGAAGAAAGATAGATACAATTTGGTATATATCATATATTAATTATTACTATATTATTTCTTTTTATATAATGGAAAAAGGAAAGTCAAATGTGTTAGCCAATAACTTTTGAATATAATTAATACAATGACTAATAAATATGGTATGATTAATTAGTCGCTTGTCACAATACATAATTTTTTGTTTGATACAAATGATGGAGAGAAATTAAGCAATTAATAAATAACTACTAAGCTAGTTCTATTCGACTAGGCATATTTATGCTAACTGGTTGACAATGCAATCTTCTATGAACATACTCTACATATTACTTTTTGGATTTTTGAGACTCCTCCCGAAAAGATTAAACGCTTGTCGATATATTGGGTATTATCCACCCTAGAGTGATCAAGTTTATGTTTTCAGTATACAAAATTGGAGAAATGTTAAACTTGCACACTTCATATATTGTTTAAATGTCATTTGTTATACATAAAATAATGGATTTGGCAAAGAATCAAAGTAAGGTCACGCAATATGTAGTGTACATTAAAGATGAATTATTATAGCAGTTATAGTTGAGATTCCGCAAGATTATTGCGCATGCCATTTGAAATTTAAGGATGATTATATGCAAATTACTCCCAGGATGCAGCCACATGTGCAGATTAACGTTAATCTCTCCCGCTCTCCTTATTCCCACCAACTAATCCATTTTCAAAACCCACCATCTCATCTTCTCCATTCCTAACAATCCCCCCTAAATTCTTAACCGCTCCACCCCTTTATGCAACTCTGATCTTCTGCATTTTCAGCTCACATTATATTGCTACTCTCATTTTAGTATGGGGAGATCAAGAAATGACTCATCTGCAGATGCCAAGAAATCCCAGCTGGTTATAGACATCTGCAACGTTTCTCTCCGTGCTAGTTCCTGCGCTCACAGGCATAATCATCATCGTTTTCGCCCCGAAAAACCGGGTTTTGTCGACTGGTACCTCGTTCTTGGAGTATGTTTTTCTTGCCAGATTATTGGTGTTGTGTTTTAGTTGCAGTTTGGTGTTGTTTTTTGAGGTTTGTGTTTGTGGTTTCTGGTAGATTGATGAGAATGCTGGGGTGGATGCCATCAAGAAACGTTACCGTGGACTTGGTAGGCTAATTGAAGTGATTAATCTTTGATTTTGCAGTGTGTAAAGATGAATATTTTTGGTTTTTTTTTTGGTTTTGATTATTGCAGCTTTGCAGCTTCATCCTGACAAGAACAAACATCCCAAGGCTGAGGTTGCATTCAAACTAGTATCCGAGGTAAGTTTTGTGCGTAAACCTTGTTTTAATTTGTGATCCTAACTGTCAAAGCCAAGAAAGTAAACTATTTGTCCATAGCTGATCGACTCAAACCAAGAATTTGTAACCTTGCTGTTGCTGTTACCAAGTTAACAGCCTGACCAATCTGACTAATTTAGTGTGTTTGTCATGTACTTCTACGAAGACTGTTGTTGCATACACATGAGATTGATTTGTAGAGACACGATAGCTTCTGCAAAGAGCGTTATTGTATATACATGAGTTTTTGAAAGATACTAATATTTTTGGTGTTGGGACATGACAGGCATATGTTTGTTTAGCAGATGATGTCCGGAGAGCAGGTTTTGATGAGCAGAGACAAAGTAGTTTCTGCAATGAATGCTGCAACAATCCATATCTGAGCTCCAACCCTCCCCAGGCAAAAGTGGTGAAGTCCAGGAATGTGTGCCAGATTGTGAGGGAGCTTAAGGCCAGATTTTCCCAGGAGGCAACAGTGATAGAGAAGTGTGTGAAGATGAATGCAAATGCCAGAATACGGCGCGATGAGTATCCGATCTTCAATCCTTCTGATTATGTGTTCCATGGCTATCCTCACCATAGGAATCAGAGTAGAGTGCAGAGTGTGGGGAAGAAGAACCAATCTCCAGTGTTTGAGCATAGAACAGAAAGGGCACAAAAATGTGTTGGTGATTAGTATGATTTTTATTTGTGTCTTTTTTTAATGTAGACATGATAGATACATTTGACTTCAATCAACAAAGGGCATTGGTTTTGTAGCTTTTGTTGTTGGAGCAAGCAAATAAATAAGAGAATATTTAAGGGTACTCCAAAGATCATTGGTTTATGAGTTTTGATCCATTTGGAGTTATATATGTTGTTCGAATTGTTATTTTATATAGCTTCATGAAACTAGCTTAAAAAGAACACAAGTCTTTTTTACTTTTAAGTGTTAGGTTAATGAAATTAGATTTACCACCTAAAGAAATTATAACTTGAAGTAAGCATGACAATTACAAAATGTTATAATTTGATGAAATTGTTCGAGATTCAACCATTTAAGTAAATCATGGTTCTTGATATATATTTTTACTAAAAAACTTTAGATCAAGTTTCAACCACGTTTGAAAAAATTGCGCCTATGTGCCAATTAGTTATTGTTTCGTTTTTTTATAAACAGGTTATTTCACCTCAAATGAGGTCAATCTTTATATAATTTACAATTATAGATGTTTTGTTAGGTTAAGTATTAACTATTAATATATTAATTAAATACATTATAATTATCAAATCTTAATTAAAAAAAAAAACTAAAAAAAATGAACGCCCGAAGAACGCTTAGTGATTTGAGATTCGTCCACACTTTTTATGTTGTCGTTTGATCAACCTATGGAAGGGAGTGAATTCGAGTCTCAGTACATGCAATATTGATTTTTGTACTTCAGTAGATTAGAAAAGTAGTTATGAACAGATACTATATTGTCAAAAATTGAGGGAGCTAGTGTGAAATTATGCCATTTTACGAATTGGGCTGAAGTGTCATATGGCCCAAATTACAGACCCAAAATACAAAGCCCAAAAACTCATACTTAGTCTTTTCTTTTCTTTTCTTCTTTGCGACTTGCGAGGGCAAAAAACAAGCGATCTTCAAGAAGACAATACTGCAACCAATAAGCAGCAGCTAAAAAATTTACCTCCGCCGCGCCGTCTGCCACTGCCCAGCGGCCCAACCACTGCACGGAACCTCTGTTTTCTCCGGCATGTATGTGTCGCTCTAGCTATATGTGAATACTTAGTTGTTTACTTGTAAAGTTCTTATTTTTATTGTTTGGCTTCTCTGTTCAGCTATGGGGTCACCAAATATCAGAGACTTCTTGACGGCCTTCAGTCCTTCTCGGGACTTCTTTGCTATCAGCACCGGTGATGGTCGTATAAAGGTGCCTTTTTTTTGGGTTCCAATTTTGGCATTTATCTTATTTGTACTTTTGATAGTTTAAAATGATTTAAATTGTTAGGTTTATGAATGTGTATTTGCAGTTTGCAAGTAAAACTCTTTCTTATCGAATGTGATGAAGGAATGGGGTTGAGCTGAGAATTTTCCCATATATGCATGCATTTAGTTGGATGTACTCTGTATTAAGTAAATCCCGCCTTACAATCCTAGTGGCAAAGGACCTAAAGTAGTGTAGGTTGCCTATAGCTAGTTGACCGGCTCAAATAAAAAAGGCCAATAGGCCGCTCTCGGAGTTAAACTTGTTACCTTGAGGTTACCAAATCAAGAGCCTGACCAACTTGGTTGCCCTTAGTAATTTGAGCTAAGTACGCTGCTTGTGTGAATTTTTGTGTGGACTCTATCATAGTTTCTGTAGTTGAAGGCTTTGTTTGGGTATATTTCAGATATGGGATACAGTGAAAGGTCAGATACAGACTGAGTTTGCAGATATTGAGTCTTCTGAGGCCACAAACATGTTTTCTAAAAAAGAAGGGCACCTTTCCATGGACTATACTTGTATGAAATGGATTTCTATGGAAAAAAAGGTTTGTTACATATTCTCCAGGCATGTACTGCTTGGTTTCAGTTCAAATTGTTTGATACTTTTATTGATTTGTCCCAAGTTCAAATCTTGCAAATTGTAAAATTTTAATGGTTTGTAGAAAAAAAGGAAGCTTGGAACTTCAATATTGGTCTTGGGAACTGGCGGTGGGGATGTTCTGGCATTGGATGTATCTGCTGGTCAGTTGAAATGGAGAGCTTGTGATTGCCATCCTGGGTGAGTCCTTTCTTACGATGCTTTCTTTTTAGCTTTCTCTAATATTATAATTGGAGTTTGAGGGGAAACTATGTAGGGACAACTAAGGTGATTTTCATTTTTCCTCTTTATATCTCACTGTGCAGGGGTGTCACTGCCATATCGTTTCCTAAAAGTGGTCGGCTCATCTATACTGCAGGTGCAGATGGGATGGTTTGTGAACTTGATACCATGTCTGGTAACTTGTTGCAGAAGTTCAAAGCTTCTACAAAGGGAATATCATCTATGTCCATTTCGTCAGGTTTGTACTTTATTTCTAATGAAGCTCAAGTACTTAGCATTATAATTGCTTTGTGATTATCTGCAGAGACAACTCCACTTAGTAATTAAGTAGTTGACACATTACTTTTGTTTTATTAAGTCATTTTTTACCTTGATATTACCTTATTTAATGTTGCAATTGTAATATATCATGTCAGGTGGGGAAGTATTAGCAACTGCAGCTTCTCAGTTGAAGATTGTTAACTGTTCGGACCACAAAAAGCTGCAGAAGTTTTCTGGCCACCCTGTGAGTTGTTCTGCAGTTTTCTGGCCATTTAATTTTACATCTCTTATGTTCTGTTTATTTTTCTCAAAGAAATCAAGAGCATGCCTTCTCCATTTGCTTTTTATATCTACCAATCTTATTATCTCCTTTGTGAATAGGGTCCTGTTCGGTGTATGGTATTCTCTGAAGATGGAAAGTATCTGCTTTCTTCTGCTGTTGGTGAGAGATATATTGCAGTCTGGAAGTTAGGTGGCAGCAAAAAGCAATCAGCGTGCTGTTTGCTTGCAATGGATCACCCCGCTGTCTTTCTGGAAAGTCGATGCATTGCTACTGATGCAGATGAAGCAGGTCTTTGTGTTTTGGCTATCTCTGAGGCAGGTGTCTGTTATTTTTGGCATGGGAAGAGTACCAAGGAGTTGCGCCATTGCAAGCCCACCAAGATATCCTCTGATGCGGAAATGCTGAAGAAATACAATGGCACAGTGCCTGGTGTTTTTGCTGCAAAATTGGAGACTGTTGTTAAACCTGCTTCTTGCCATGCGTTTCTGGCCCATGGTTTGCACATAAAGCCATCTTTTGAGAAAGTTCTGCTGCAGTCTGGGACAGACCTAAAGTTAAACAGTTCACTTGATGGACTTCTTCTTCCCATCAGTCAATCTCGCAAAAGAAAATTGTCCAAATCACAGAATCAAGGTAACTGAATCTAAGTTCCATGCTTTCTCCAACTATCCCCATTAGCTTCTAACTGAATATTGTTGCATTCCGTGACATATTTCTGCTCCCAACCTTACATCTTGGGAATTTGAACCAATTTCAACAGAAATAGCTCAATATGCCTTTTTTTCTAGAAATTTTTGCTTTGCTGGATTTGTTTTCTTTAAAGAGATATGATGAAGTTGTTTCTTAAATATCTGCTTTTCATTTAGAACTTGGAATTTGTATCTGATTTCGATTTAGGAAATTCATATGCAATCAATTTCAGGCAGAATACGTATGCCTGCCTTCTTGATATGTACATTATGTAGTCACATTTCTTCTGCCTATGGTTGATTCAAATTCTAATCCTTGCGTGCTAATAACAATTGTATTGCTTAAAAACAGTTACTGCATTGGATCGTGCAAATGCGGAGGGTGCCTTACTTCCTATGCCTCATATTCTTGATTTGCCTGGTGCAAAGAGTGGAGCTAAGCTAGTGGTTAGTAAAGGTATGCTAAACAATCTGTTCTTTAGTATTAGTAGCCTTCTCAAACTACTACAGATTTCAAGTATGCTAGTATGATATCCTAATATTTCTAAAGTAGTCTAATTGTCATGAAGCACAGGTTCTTTTAAAAAAAAAAAAGATGTCTGATTATTTCTTTTGCATTCAGATGACGAGTGCCAATATGATGCTGATACTGTCACAATATGCATGGAGGAGCAACTAAGATCCATGGGGATTGTTTGTGATAATGATGATCTCACTTCTAAGCCAACTTTTGAATCTGACAAAATCAGTGGTATCAATCTTGAAGCTAGTATTCCGCAGAAGGAGGTCTGAATTTATGGATTCCTATTTATAGAGATTACTTTCTTACAAGTTATAATAACCATCTCTGAAAAGATTTGTTTGCCGACACTATTTTTTATTTTTTATTTTTATTTTTACAGATAAAGAAAACTGTTTTATCTATGGAACCCAGTGATGCATGCAGCTTGTTAGAAATGCTGATTGCTGGATGGCATTCCAGGTCTGGTTTTGCTAATGCAATATTTCATTATCTAAATGTTTTAGAGTATAACAACCCCAACTTATGCTACCCATCAAAACAAAGGAGAGGAATCCCAACTTAAGCTAGGATTTTTTTAAAAAAAAACTATGAACTAACAGTGATTGAATCTGATAGCATATTGACATTGTTTGTAGTGTTTGATCTTTTCATCTTTCTCTTCTTTTTATTTTTTTGCAAGAGGTGGAATATCCGTTTCGAATAATAATCTTCATATTGACAAATATTGCTTCTCAAACTACATGATAATTAAATATCTGTACTCATTCAGTTATCTTTGAATATTTTAAAATTTAAATTTAATTCTCAACAGATTGTACAAGGCAAAACATATTCTTCCATGGATATATTGTATAATGGCCAATCACCATGACTATCTTACATCTCAGGAACCATATACCCATCTTCTAGATTCCTTATATAAGGTATTATACTCTTGAAGTTCTTTCGTATCCCCCCCACCCCCACCCCACCCCCTTTCCTTATTTGTATATGGTCAGGTTTTCTACGTAGTCTGAACACTAACTTTCCTTCCCAGCTTACGAAGTCTAAAGGAGCGGCTCTGAACTCTTTATTGCAGCTATGTGGGCGTTTGCAACTTGTAACAGCTCAGGTTGCTAAATTCAGAATTCAATTAAAATTTTACTTATTTCAGCATTTTTATTGATGCTATTTTGGCTTGTGCTTGGAATCTGCTACAGTTTGAGAAGGCTGCTAATAGCCAAAGCAACATGTTACTACATGATGAAGAAATGGAGGAAAGTGAGGATGAAGATGTTGAAGAAGTTCGTTATGGCTTAGAGGATGAGTCGCAAACTAGCAGCGACAACGATGATTAAGCAAGTTTTGTAAGTGAATGTAGGCATTTCACTAATATTAAATATATATTGATTGTTCATGCAAATAAATTTATCGAACAATGAGTTTCATCTCCAATAAGCATGATGCATGCTTCTAGTTAAACATTTGCATGTGTTTATCTTTGCTGATTGGTAGTTTATTACTTTATTTGCTTGCAAGCTGCAACTAAAGGACTGTATCTGCTAGTAGTTTGCAATCCCTAGTTCTCTATAGCTAATACTCTATCACTTCAAATCTGTTTAATAATTAAAACTTGGAACACTTGGAATTAGTTGGAAATACATTTTATATAGGACAGTTAGATATTCTATCGGAAATATATTGTATATTGTATTGCAGACAGTTAAATATTCTATTCCCAAGCCAATCCATCTTCATAAAGACAGAAAAAGGGAACAGTAATATGAAAAGGAAGATAGTGACTCAATTTTTTTAATTTTTTTTTTATAAATAATAAAATGGTGATTGCCTTTGCTGTGATTTCTATTTATTTGGACTTTAGGAACATTCAGTTGATTTGATATTTAATCTTATGAACCCATTGTTTGCTGTTTCACTGCATATCTAGCTATCTCTTGTGGTTGGATCTTGTTTGAGAGTTTTTCAATCTTTTGCAGGGTTTATTGCTCCTCTTAATTCTCTAGTTTTTTCAAACCTTGGGCCGCCAAATGCATTAAATATGTCCCTCTGATCCAACTGCTCAATAGCACATCACGTGAATTTCAAGGACAGCTGCTTGAATTGTATACAATCTTCGGGATTTGTAAGATTCCCTCTTCTGCTGGTATTGTACAATTACTTCGCACATAATTTGGAACTACCACTCTTGAGCCCGCAACTTCTTTCCAGCATGCAATGCATCGATGCCATGTCTCATTGTTGAGCAATTTTGTCTGGCATTCTTTCATAATTTTTTTGAAATATTTTTGTTGGGAATGATATTACATCTTGAGGAAGTTCATCAAGAATGATAAAGAAAACTGCTTCCTGAGACCAGTGTTTATGTTTCAAATTAGGATATTTTAGCTAAATTTTTGTTGTCATGTCTTAAATCATTTAATACAAAGTTTACATATAGTTAACAGCAATACATTTTACCAGAATATAGTGTTTGATCTTGCCTGTGTGAATGATTTGATGATTTAGAATATAATCAACCGACCTTGATTTGATGCAAAGAAATAAGATTCCAGATTCCCCATTTCCCCATTTCTACACCTAGCAAAGTAAAGAAATAATAAATAAATATCAATATTCCTTTCTTTTTGTTTCTAAGCTCAGATGTACACTGTCTATTAGCTTTATTAGCAAAAGATGGCCATTTGTAAGAAAATGGAGCTGCGGAATCTAATCCAAGAATAAAGTGACTTTAATTGTTTTCTTGTACATGAAATGAATGCCAGGCAGTATGCATTGCCAAGGCAAAGTGGACTGAAGAATAAATTCCATCTGCCTTTTGAAGCTAAGAATCTCTTCTCTTGACAATTTCACACTATTCACTCAGTAATTGTCAACGAGATGAGTTTTGGCACTTGAACAAGTTATTTGAAATCAGTTATACAGACCTTGTTGTGAATCCTATGATATTGTGCATGCATTAGGATTTTCTTCACTGAACATCGAGGAGAGATTCCCGTTGTGGTAGTCCTCGGAGTAATGCTCTGGTCTACGGTAATCCTGTTGTGTGTAATGGTCGTAATTTGTGTATCTTGGAGGCGAGTTATTTGATTGGACATAATCATAACCTGTGTAACGCCTTGGTCTAGGGTACATGTCCTCCGTGTATGGATCAGGTCTATTGTAATTCATGTATCTTGGAGGTGACCTGGCATATTCATATCCAGTGACATAAGGCGATGGCTTGTAGGTGTTGTAGCTATGTGAGACATAAATGGGTTGTGGGAACTCTTGTCTAAATCCTGAACCATTTTGATATGGAGGGGGCTCGTTTTTGAGTTCTTGACTGTAGGATGGTGGCGGTGGTGGGGGTGGTTCTTGTCTGAGTCTTGAACTACTCGGGGGTTGAGGCGATTCTTGCCTTAACCCTGAATGTTTGAACTCTGGATTGTAGGTCGGTGGTGGTGGTTCTTGTCTGAGCCTTGAACTACTCGGGGGTTGAGGCGGTTCTTGCCTGAACCCTGAATGCTTGAACTCTGGACTGTAGGTCGGTGGTGGTGGTGGTTCTTGTCTGAGTCTTGAACTACTCGGGGGTTGAGGCGGTTCTTGCCTGAACCCCGGATGTTTGAACTCTGGATTGTAGGTTGGTGGTGGTTCTTGTCTGAGTCTTGAACCACTCGGGGGTTGAGGCTGTTCTTGCCTGAACCCTGAATGTTTGAGTTCGGGAGTGTAGGTTGGTGGTGGCGGTGGTGGCTCTTGTCGGGATCTTGAACTACTAGGGGGTGGAGGTGGTGGCGGCTCTTGTCTGGTTCTTGAACTACTAGGGGGTGGAGGTGGCGGTGGTTCTTGTCTGAACCCCGAACTGTATGGTGGTGGAGGTGGTTCTTGTCGGAATCCTGGATTGTGGGGTGGAGGAGGTGGTTCTTGTCGGAATCTTGAACCCCCGGTAGGTGGAGGCGAAGGCGGCTCATATCTGAAAGACGGACTATTGTTTGCTCCAAATGGCTCGTGTCTGAATCTTGAACCGAGAGGCGGTGGAGGCTGGTCAGGTCTGAACCCAGTACCACCACCCGGGTGATAGTAACTCCATTGTCCACCATAGCCATGGCTAAAGCTTGAGCCATAGCTGTAGTCTGGTGGATAGTGGTAAACCACATGAACCTCTTCCACATCCTTATGCTTAGCAGGCTGGTCTGTCTGGATTTTGGCCTCTGGACATGGCTTTTCCTCTGCAGGATGATGATTTTCCGGCCCCGGGTCCTTGGGTGGCTCCTTCGGCGGCTCTGCAGGCGGTGCCGCTTCAGCTGGTGGAGTTTCTGCCGGAGGACTAGTAGTCTCACCCTCACCGCCTTGCTCCGGTGGCTGAGGTGGTGGCTCCGGCGGCTCTGCCTCTGTATGAGAACATATGACTGCACTCTTCCTGGTTTTCTTAATTGCCTTCACTATTTTCTCAGGGTCTGCCCATCCTACCAATGTAATCTTCTGCCCAGGAAAATCAATGTAGAGATCAGAGATACCTGCAGAAAGATGAACCCTTCAACAATCTCATCTTCAAACCAGAAAAAAAAGAACAAAAACCAAACTTTACTCTCCCAATCTGCAGAAATATGAAGCCTCCCACAATACCATCTTCAAAAACAAGAAAACAATTACATGGGCAACCACAACCAAGCTGGTCGAGCTGTTGATTTGGTAACCACAAGGTTCAGTCTATGCCTAAGCTATAAGCTAAGTTGGTTGGTCCTTTGCTGGTTAGGATTACGAAGCGGTGTTTGCCCAGTGCACACCCTCGGGTAATGGATGCGGGTTTTCATCGCCACCCAAAAAAAGAGAAAAAAAACCAGAACTTTTTTCTGGGTTTTCCTCGTCACCCAAAAAAAAGAGAAAAAAAAGAGAAAAACCAGAACTTTTTTTCTGCAGAATCATGTAATACTCACCATGAATCCCATGCAAGGCCTTCTTAATTTTCTGGACACACCCATTGCAGTCCATCCTTACCTGTATCTCAGTGATCTGAGTTCTCTGCATTTTCTGCACACACAACTTCACAAATCAGAAGATTGCTACACATCTACAGATTAGATTTTCACATAATATGACATGCAAGTTGATAAACTAAGCATATATACCTGCGATTGAAGCGCCATAAGCGGAGAAAGGGAAATGGCAAGGTGGGGTGGGGTGGGGGTGAATGTATGGCTGGAGTTTATGGGTGGAATGGGGAATCCATTAATGGCGTGTGTGTGTGGATGGAGATGGAAGATTTAAAAGGAAGCAAGTGCGGGAAGAATCTGCTTTTAGGATGAGTTTTTTCAATGTTGAAATTCTTGTTTTTGCCTCTCCCTTTCAACAAAGTCGGTATCAGACCGTAAATGCAACAAAGGCACGTTAAGGGTGAAGATGAAAAGGAAGGGATATTTCTGCTAGGCCTAAAATATTAAACCCCTAGGATTTAGTTTAGTCCAGGTCTGAAGTTTGGTAATATTAAAACCGTTGTTGATAGTTCTCTTTTGTCATACCCATGTAAGGATGACAACGAGGCAGGGGCGGGG